>OMKZ01046695.1:0-37991 GCA_900302535.1 Neoniphon sammara | reverse complement strand
GATCTTTCTACCAAAGTTTCTGTTGTGTGGAATAGGACAGAGCTTGACAGATACTGGATTTTTGGAGCGATATCAATAGATATTTGGGAGCAATAACATCTGATAATGATATATTGAATGCTTTTTTTAACAATTTATTGTTTTAGCAAGAAATCCTAAAATTCGAATCCAATAGTTGTAATACAAATAAGTACTGGTGGCTTGAACAATAACTTGGAGTCTGTTTTTAAATTGTCTTAAGTGTTTTTTACTGCAATATGTACTGTCTTTATTCTGCATACATATATGCAGATTTGATATCTGCGATGAGCCGGTATTGGCCAGGTGACATATTGGTCAGGCTCTACCTCGTAACTTGGATTTACAGAACACCGGCCTCTTGTTGGCTGATGTTTGTTTGACTCTTCCCGTGCTGCTCTTTGGGCTCTGCACTGCCTCAACAGGGCACATTGTAGTTCCTCTGAGCAGTGTGCACAGCCACAAGTGTTACACGTGAATAAACGAACAAGCCCGGCTCTTTCAGAGAAGCTCCTCTTAGACACATAATACCCTGAAAACCTCAACATGATGTTCTGATTTGAGTTATAATTAGAAAGAATTGATGGAAATGTTCTGAGGGTTGTCACAGGCATTGATTCCTTTAGAGAGAAGAGCTTTTACGCTTGAGAGAAAACTTTCTGCTGAAAATCAAATGAAAAACCAAGATTGTATTTTGGTAATATTGTGTATAAGCTACAAAAAGTAAGATATTGAAGTAAAATCATAAAGTGGTGTTTCAACAGCGACCTGTCCCCACTAATTAAGGACCGCTGTAGATACACACTATTTACCCAAATGAAATCCTGGTGTGGCATGGTGGGAAATCTCTCCCTCCTGCAGGAAGTGATGAATAAAAACTGAGTGAGATCCAAATTGTCTCCTGAACAGCAGCGAGCAGCTCAGACCAGAGAAAGCTGGACTAGATCTTCTGCCTCTTTCTTCTCTTTAGTATCCTTTGGTATGAAGCATCATGGACCAGCTGAGTTGGTCATGAGCATCCTGTGTGCTGTTCACTGACCTTTAGGATTTTTGAGTTTGGTTACTTCTAACTGCCATTTTGAGCTATGTATATGCCGATTTGCCTAGTGTAAATTTGTACATTGGAGAGTAACAAGCCAGCAAAATAAAGAGTGGATCAAGTAATTAAATTTTCACTGCAGCGCATCCTGCTTATGAAGATTAGATTGTGCCTGTTTAGTCATCAGTATTGAGTATGGGGAGAAAACTAAATGCCAGTGTCAACAGCCGATCCCCAAACAGACTGTGGCTGAATTTCTACTGAAATGTGCTGAAAAGTTGTGTAAAATATTGCTGTGATGTCCTGCACAGGATTCAGTCTTTCATAATGGTTTCTGCCATGCCACGCCTCTTTTCAAGGTGATCCGGCCGGAGACGTGTGTGCCATGTGGGAAGAGGATCCGCTTCGGGAAGGTGGCAATGAAGTGTAGGAACTGCCGTGTTGTGGCTCATCCAGAATGCAAACAGAAATGCCTTGAAGGCTGCTCTCCTACCACAGCAGGCGCTCCTCTGCAGGCGGTACTTCAGTGTAGTTCTCATAACCTCCTGCTTTTTTAATAACAAGGGACACAGGGATGCACGGTCTTTTGAATTTTTTTGGAAATCCACATCTGTGACAGTTTTTATAAATTAATCTTCTCATTTTCAGGACACCTTGGAGAGCTGTGCTCCAGCGACTCATCCTCGAGTTCCTCTGTTGATAGTTCGGTGTGTGAATGAAATCGAGAGAAGGGGACTAGAAGAGGTAAGCTCATCCAAAGTGTCTTAAGTGTGCCTTTCCACCTCAGTCTCATATCATCATATTAAGGACTCATATCATGAGTCCTTAATATAATCTAACATTGTCTTCTCTTCGGGCTCCTCGCCTCTCCTTCATGTTACAGCGAGGAATTTATCGAGTTCCCGGCGGGGAGCGCCTGGTGAAGGAGCTGAGGGAGAGGTACATCCAGGGGAAAGGGGCGCTAATGCTCAGCAAAGTGGAGGACATTCATGTCATCTGTGGCCTTCTGAAGGATTTCTTGAGGAAGCTGAAGGAACCTCTCATCACCTTCCGGCTCCACAAAACTTTCATGCAGGCCTCAGGTGTAACGTGTATTTTATTTTGATTATTTGCACATCCAAAGATGCCAAAGCACAGAAAAGAGAAAAAATATAGATTACATAGAAGGGATATAAAGAAGGGGGGGGTTTATAAAAGCATCTCTTTGCCATTCTGCTTCACTGTATTATTATTGTTGAAACCAGTAAGTGGAGATCAAGTGGCACTAAACCTGCCCCACACTCAAGTTTAGACACACAAACGTCAAGAGTTGAGTAATTTACCCAGCCTCAACAATCAGTAGCGCCGCACTTGGTAATCTTTTTGTGATTGCATGCTTATTGTATTATTAACATGAGCACACTTCGTTGTGATTGCTGAGCAGGGATGTTATACTACCAGACTGAGTGGCAGGCACTGACAAGGCTGAGCTGACACAGATAAAGTATATTTTCAGATAATTGAAGCTGCTTTCTAGCCTCAAGTCCCAGAGAGGAGAAGCCAGCTTCATGAGGCACTAAAGATGAAAGATATCAACTTGGCCTCCGCTTTAAAAAACACAATAAAAAAAAGAAAAAAAAAAAAACCTCCACAGAGGACGGGAACTCAGTGAAACATTCATGACTCTAAAATGCATTAGCCGCAGTCACAAAATGGATTTTGAAAGAGCATATTTAGATGCCTGCCTAAGCTTGGAAATGTTAGGTGTCCAAGTCAGAATAATTGATTTACTTAACCTCATCCATTTAAGACGGATTATTTTCTTTCCATAATGTCTAATAATTTCCCTGATGACTGCAAAACAATCAAAACTCAATACTTTTCCCGGCATATTACGGCTCCTACACAGCATGTTAATTTCTGCTGGCTAGATAAACATGTCCTAATGGGAATTGGTAATATGGGGGTAATCAGGATGTGTGCACGCCTGAAATAATCCCATGTCGCTGTGCTTGTTTGTCCATCTTCAGAAGGCAACACCCTGACACAGCCTGCAGCTCCAGTTTAGTAAATTGGCATTGGTGTGGAAAATGTACAAGCACCTCGGCTGGTTGTGTGTCCTCATTTCCTTGTCTAGTTATAGCAGGGCTGCACCGCTGCACCTTGGTGCCCTCTGATCAACTCATACCTGTGTGTTCATTGTGCCTGTGTCAGAGATCCCTGATGAGAAGAAGAGTGCAGACATTGTGCACCAGGCCATAGGGGAGTTGCCAAAGGCTAATAGAGACACATTGGCTTTCCTCATGCTTCATTTACAGAAGTAAGACCTGCTGTTGCATTGTGCTGCCTGCCATTTAACGAGTTATTGCTGTTTTGTGCCAGAGGTTTCCACAAACAAACAGATAATAGAAGCTGTCAGATTCGGAAAAGCTTGAAATACATGAAGTATTATTGACATAGGTACGTACTATTGACATACTGTAGGTAAGTACTATTGACATTGACTATTACATATACAATCACCGGCATGGATTTGAAAGGAGGACAGGGATATCCCCTGCCTCTATGAATTGGAGGAACTGCTGCCCTCAATTATTTCAGCTTCAAAGTTTCTTTTTACTCACTCTGCATTTTTAAAAACAGCTGGGTTTTATAGAAGCTTATTATGTGGTTGGTTCCAGTCACAAGAAAATGCACCCCTTCTTCTAGTTTGAAACTCCTTTTGATGTCTTTAAAGGCATTTGGGAAAGAAATTACACTTCCATGTTTCATATTTTGATTGTTTTCCCTTCAGTTTGGCAGTGTCTTATTGTGCACTAAGTAATTCCCCTCACTTTTTGTCACAGTGCACACTTTTCTCATCTAAACTTGTTTGTTTTAATCTCTCGGCACCCCAATAGAATTTAGCTGGACAGATATTCAATTGTGGAGCTCAAACCTTTAAACACTTACATGTGGAAAAACTCCACGGCAACAGCTCTTTCCAAAAACAGTGACATGGCTACCGGGCATAATCCCCAGCTCTCAGGAGTCAAGACTTTTGTTAGGAACTGTTTCCCGCTGAAGAACACCAGCAAACTGTACCTGTCTGCTTCTATTTCACTGGGTGCAGATGTAGTTTTCACCATTGTGTTGGAGTGATGGGAAGATCACTGTAAACTTCACCAAATCACACAAGCTGTCTGTATGGCTATATTGCACAAGTGGGAAAATAATGTCCTCTGTATTTTGGGTGAACTGTTCCTTAATATGTACATCATTCCTGAATATTATTCACTGCCCATCTTCTAGGGTCATGAAGAGCCCAAAGTGTCAGATGGACCAGAATAATTTGGCCCGGGTGTTTGGACCCACCATAATTGGACACGGGATGGCCGAACCTTCTCCGATGACCATCATGAGAGACACCAACACTCAGCCTAAGGTTGGCATCTCTGTACTGTTAAGACAAAATGTTTAATCCAGCTTCACCTCTGGGTGGCACCGCCAATGTGAAGCTTGCTGGACCTCAGTGTGCATTAAAAAGGCTGATTTGTTTTCTCCTGTCTCGCTCTTGAGAATACAGTATGCACATTAACTCTGGTTTATAGATCAGATGCAAGACATGGTTAACTCTGTAAGTTTTGCTGTGACAGTGACACATACGGGGCTGTTCGGATTCCATTTGAAAGGCAGAAATAAGATTTTGTTGAACTGCTTTGTGTCAGCCTTTTGCTGAGTTGTTTGATTTTATTGTCTCAGGTTGTTTGCCTCATGTTGTCCTTCCCTGAAGAGTACTGGAGGCGTGTCCTCGATGTGCACAAGGACCAAGTCTTACCTTCCATGGACTCAGCCAATAACCAGGATAACGGACGTGGTACTAATATTATTATACATATAATTCCTCACATGAAACTACGATCCTGAGACATTGACTGACAGCTCCCGTAGTTTCAAATGGTTTTGTTTTTCTTGGGTGTGAACAACTACATAAAGGATGAGCGGAATGATTGCTTGAGCTTTGACAAACTGCAGTTTCTAGTCTCTCACTCGTCTTCTGACAAAATGAGTCACCAGGCGGCAGGAGACATCGTCTCTTCAGCAGTAAAAGTCCACTTCTGCTGCTGCCAGGGAGTCCAGAATCTTTGCCTGTATAAAATTTACAGTGTGAATTCAATCTACTATAACTTAGAACTACTAAAGCTAAATAAAGGTAAACTAAAAGGTGGGTAAACTACAACGTCCAGTCAGTGAGCACCAGGCAACTAACCACCAACACAACCAGGTGAAGCTTATTTGTATAGACCTTAATTACAGTTAGTCTCAAGACCACATAATGAATTGATTGAAAACACCCTTCTCACTCTCCCAGTATTCATAGGCAGTAAAACATGCTTAATTCCTTAAAAGACCCTGCATCTTAGAACATACACCAGTTCGATATTACTTAATACCATTAATACTGTGAATTTAGGGCATGAAGACAAAACGCAACCAGTGTATCAGCTGGCCAATATCACTGATATTGTTTCATCACCACAGACAGTATACTGGTATTGCCGTATGTTTGCAGATATGCAAAAAAGACAATATTGCATCATAAAACACTTCAGATAATTCTCCAAAAATTGCTCCAAAATTAGCATCGGTCAGGCTTTATGTAAAGACTTTATTATTAAAGGCTTCATTTCGGCTTAAAACTTTTCTACAACATGAAAAGTGGTTGCATTGAGACGAGGTTGTTGCATCCCAACTAACTGTTCAGGTGATGCTTTTTTTTTTTTTTTTATAAACTGACACACAGCTCATTGCCAAGCATCAGCAGCGCTCTGCCATCTTGGATGTTCTCACAGTTTAGCTCCTCAGGCCAAAATGTCTTCCAGGAGGGGAGGGAAGTGAATCTAGCTTTTGTCACATCATCTTCCCTCTTTCACGCCCCGCGCTTCCTGTCACCCTGTCTTTTATTGATTCATGTAATGCAGAAATGCAGTTTAAATACCCCTGCACCCACCGCTGTGCTGCCTGTGTCACTCTTCCTGCAGACAGGTTGTTCAAGCCGCTGACATCACCGGAGCTCAACACCTATTACAAAACTCCCAACGGAGGCTCTCTGAGGGGCCGGATAAAGAACCTGGGCAACGCCTTCAACAACACGTAAGACCAGTCATTTTGTTTCTGATGAGCGTACAACCATTTGATTTTTATTTATTTTTTTTGTCTTCACAATTGTCACATCTACACCCTACACTCAGTGGCAAGTCGAAGGGAGAGCCAGGAAAGAGGTTCTTCACTTCCCCCAGCTGATTGCCTCATCTTCCCAGAAGCCATGAGTGTTTTTGTGAGTGTGTGAGTGTGTGTTTTTTCATTTGATTGTTCAGTAATGTGAAGAATATTGGTTTGGTTGTAAAAGCTTTACACTCAAAGTAAGCTGTCATTTTTTTGTATAAATATTGTACTTGTAGATTTCATATGGGAGCGGAGAGCTCATTTGAGCTAATGAATTTTGGATTGCTGTTTATGTGGGGAGCACTGAGTTTTTGTCCAACTGATCATCCTCCCACCAAGTGGATAAAATACGCTAATGAATGTTTTTTTTTTAAAGCACTTACGGCACTCGAATTAATGAAAAGCACAAGCAACTACAAAGGAAACTCGAAATAAATTGATCATGAATAAAGAAGTATAATCTTGGATTTTTTTTCCCTTTCATTGGAGGGTAGTTTGTGACAAGATGACCTTTCACGGTCAAAGTATTGTGCAGGTCCAATTTCACAATTTAGAACCAAATGAAGTGCACTCATGCTTTAATAATAATTTTGGAACAGCAGGCTAAAGTGTTCATGATTGCTTGAAGGCCATATAAGTTCATCTTTTAACCCAAGTGCTGTAACCACAAATGGGAACATTTCCTCCGGTGATTGCAAATACAAAAGGCTCCCAATTTAAGTCTCTCATGGCTGCTCATGAGCCCGAGCCTCAAGGCCCCCCGCTAAGTTCACACTTAAAGAGGCAGCATTACTTGATTGCGATTTAAATCTTAAGATCACAGCTTCGTGGGTTTTTTTTTTTTTTTGGTCATCGCTCTGAGACAAACAATTAAGATGCTGAAGGGTTTTAATCAGAGCCCTTCACAAATAATCACCTCTTTGAATTAACCACACAGTTGGAAACCGCTTATTTTTATTGTTTAATTCTTCTTTCTTCTCATCCAAAAATCACAGAAGGACACCCTTGAGAAACAGAATACCCTTCTATAAACTTTTTTCTTTACTATATTACATCTAAATATATTACACAGGTGTCTGCAGTAATTCAACAGTCCAGTAAAATTCATAAAAATCCAATATCAAGTTCTGGCGTTACTGTACTTTTCAAGGTGAATCAACATGCGTGATTAGCCTCTCTAAGTACTTTCAACATTGCCAAAGCCCATGGATGCATAACGGGTTCAGCCTAAATATATATAAAAAAAAATCCATCTTTCAAAACCAGAAAATAAATGTCCCATATCTTCCCTCTTTTGACATCTTATATACAGTAACTCAGAGGCAGTGCAGACGCCGCTCCAGCCGCATCCTTCATCTGTGACACTAAGTGGACAGGGCAAGAGGAAGATTAACTAGAGAATAATTTGGTTTTTGAAGCTGCGGTTGAGGTCTTTGTGCGGGAGGACAATGGAGTTGAGTATAATCACCTCGGAGGGGATGGTCACATTACAACCTGGGGGAGACAGAAACGACACAGTATTTAGTCTGTGCAGTGTGGTGGACAGTCTGCAGAGCACCGAGATATTTTATTTATAACACAATGGATTTTTTTTTTTTTTAAACTGGGGTTCCTTATCACATTGACTGAACCTGGGGCCAGTCTAATAATTTGTAAATTTATTCATGAGTACTGCTTTTCAACCAATGATATACTGTGACTTTAGGTTCATATCAGGGCAGGGTGATCAATCAATATTTAGTCAACATCGTGATATAGGACTAGATATGGTGTAAGTGTTGTCTTTTCCTGGTTTTAAAGGCTTTTACATTTTCTTAAACTTAATAGACTGTTACAGCTGTTCTTTGATCATCATATCCACATTACTAATGAGTGTTTATCAAAAATCTCTTGTGCGGAAACATCTAAATATCATCCCCACAATATCTTAAGATTTTCTTTTTACATTTGATTTTTTTCCTCCCACATACCTACTGGAAATGATTGTTTAATGCACCCAGGAATGAACTGGAGTCTCAGTCACAGCATTAAGTGCACACCCCACACCGACATAAAATCTCTACAGCAAACACCTTAAATGGCTGTTAATATGCCTGTTTCCCCAAGCAGCTAATCGCAACAGGTCAATCAAATTCAAAGAACATTCACCTTATTCATCTCAGAACTTATTTCCTGTGAAAAAACCTTTAAATAGTATGTGTATAATGTGTATTTAACCATTTATCTGAGGTCTGCAGTGAATGCAAGCTTCACATTTCACCTCAAGTCAGAGCGTGCTTACCGAGAATGGTAATGGAGGGCGTTAGTTTTCCGTCTCTGAAGAGGGTCTCGCTGTCGATCTTTGCATAGGGGTCGTTGGGGTTTGGGTCGCTTGGCGTTCCCTCTACTCGTGCCCACTTGCCAATGGTGCTGTCCCAACCCACAATGCAATTCAAAACACAGCTGTGATCCTTGTGAGAAAAAGAGATCAGATAAGAGTATAAACATTAGCAGATCTGATCGTATGAATGTCAAATTGTGCCTGATATAGAAAGTAGATACTGGTTCATCCTGTAGCCAAGAAGTTTTTGTCAGAGACAAAACCAAATTGAAATGTTCATAAAACCTCTTAAAAAACAATGGGTTTTGATTTGAAAGTGTGCACACTTGAGCTGCACAAAATGCAATTAAAGTCAGCACATCACCTGCACTCTAAACTCATTTTGGAGACAGTCATCACTGGAGAGACACGGGATTGATTGTGTTACCCCAAATCGTTAAAAATTGACATCTCATTTGTGACAGACAGAGGTAGCAAAACAATTTCTTGTGCAACTGGAGAGCATGAGGATGATTTTTAAATGAGTCATAATTAAAATATGGCCATTACAGCTAATAAAACGTTGAAGATGTCTCCAGCTGCAGAGACATTTGCCTTCAGTTAAATCCAAATTCAATTCCCAGCTTGTGAAGACGTTTCGACCGTGAGTGAAGTTTACATTTTCAGTTGACATTTTTATTTAAACATGGCGCCAACTTTACTTACAATCCCCAAAATTGTTTTACTTGCTTAAACTCAGATGTTAACTAACCTTTTAGCACATGAGCATTGTGCCCAATTCATTGTCACCTAATCCTTTCAAAACTTTCATGGTGAAGGAAAATGTTTACAGTAGTCGTGCCCACAACATGTAATAAGAGTTTCATGCTCATTTTACACAATTTTGTGAAGATGTGTTGTAATACACACTGGTTAGTCCTGTTTGGCCCTGTGATGGAAACCTGTGTTGCCTCGTCCAGCATGTTTATCAGTGTGTCTTCATAGAGTACAAGTTCAACATCTTAAATTCTAAGAAAGATGCATTCTTTTAAACTTTGATTTTTTTTAATAGGTCTTTACAGCTTCAACCTTTTGCATGGCTGCTTGGTGTGTTCCCCTCAGCTCTGTCCTGTATCGCAGACTTACCCTGAACTCACTCCTAACTCCATCACTGACTGTCTCTGCAGTCCACTATGAGAGGACTTAGTGCTCCTGCCCTCTGTTTGCCCTGATTCAGGTTTGACTGTCACATTGACAAAGAGGCACAAACACTGTCTCAATAGTTACTGACAAGTTAAAACACAACAAAGTGGGTTTTAGTGTTAAGACTGACACCTGTTTTATGTAAAATGGGTTCCACCCTGTTGCACGGTTTTATTTATGGTGAGTGGATGTGAGATTGAGAGTTACTGTTGTTTTGTACCTGAACTTCCATAAAGACTGACTGATGGAGCGGCTCACCTGCAGAGTTGCACCATGGAGGATGATGGATTCTCGCACTCTCACTCCAGCACCGATCGTCACTCCGGTGCCAATGGAGACGTTGGGGCCCAACTGTGGAGAAAACGAAACAACTGACCAGTGACCACAACTGTATGCAGCTGGTCACAATAAACAGTCCGCCATGCAGCCGGAAGTGAAGGCAGCCTTCCCAATGAACAAAATATTGACCAAGTGCTTTTCATTAAATTAATTTCCACTGTGTATTATTAATGGTACATGGTATTTGTTTCTCTTTAAGTACTAACGATGTACAGCGTAGCATTAAACAGAGGGGCCTTACCACAGCAGTGGGGTCAATATTAGCTGTAGGGTGAATGTAGACGTTACCTGAGGAAACAATGAGTAGTATGAATACAACTGTCAATGACACATGCAAGAGAAACGAGCAAAACTACAAAAAGTTAATAAATGTACCGCTTATTCTGGGCCCCCCTCCTTCATTAGAGGCCAGTCTCTCAGGATGAGTTTTGTGGTACTGGTTGAGGTACAGTCGGCTGGCATAAATGGCAGACCTAACAGAAGACAGAACCACAGAAAATGGTTTTAATGACAGAGAGCCAGCTTTCATCCCAAACATCAAGCAATTTGTTTTAAATGAGCGTAGCAGTGTACCAGACCTGGGTCAATTTATTCTGTTCTAAAATGATTCTACCAGATCAGTGGGGTTTTACTACAACTTCTATTATTCCAGGAAAAGTTACTCACATTCACAGTTGAATTCACACCACTTCTGTAACCTTGAGGCTGTTAACGCCCTTGAAGGTTAAAATGGCTTGAGAATCATTTGCAAACAGTATTTAACCAAGGTTTGGAGCCCACACATCTGTCAGACAAGTGTTTTCCCTTCCTCCAACATTTCTGACAGGCTACAGCGTTGTCCATGTTGGAAAACAACACAGGGCCCAGCAGCGTCTGGCAGCAGATATGACGCATGTGCTCACCCTGCAGATTTGATCTGGCTCCAGAAGCTGAGGGTTTTATAGACGTAGAGCTTGCCCTGTCCTGCCAGGGCGGTGAAGATGTCCTGCTCCAGCCGGATGGCCTCCGCCCGGTGCCAGCCGTTGGTCGGCTCCTCTCTGGAAGGGACAGACCTTCAGATTATGGCACTGTGAAACATACCAGGGACCGGGGCCTCATTTACAAAAACAGCTGTTGTGTGCAAAGTTTGTGCTTACAATTAAATCTAAGATGATGTTGAGATTTAGAGGAAAATCATCTTCATGCCAAATCTTGCATTTCATTTGCATATTTACCCGTTTTCTTTGAACCTATCCAGGGATTAAAGAATTAAGTGCCATTTTTAAAAATGAGGCTCCTGGTTTCCCAAAAGTCGCTGGCTTAATGGATGTAAGCACTTTAGTACTAAGAGGCTACAGAGAGACCCAAGCCAGGCTTCTCACTACAGCAACGTACATCGGCAAAGGTTTTCAGTTTGTGTTGCAGTCTGGCTCCGACACACCTGATTCAGACCATTTTAACTGCCCATTACAGTCCTTGGTGGGCAACCTAACTGTTCTCTGCCCACCTAATGAACAATTCAAACATTTAGTAGATGTTTTAACAGTATTTCCTTGCATAAGAAATGGAATAATAAATGGAACTTGAATGGCATAAGAATAATGAATGAGTTCCAGTGGCCTTCTTTTTACCCCTCCACTACTTGTGTAATCTTTGAGATTCTTCAAATATCCAGCCGTGTGTGAAAACCCGGCCGATGGCAGTATTGCCAGCAAAGTCTCTCTAAAAGCCAGGCAGAAGCCCGGATTCAATACCTCGCGATCCAGCTCCCAGAATTAGACCAGAACACTGAGTTAAAATGCATCACTTATAATAAGTTGACTCAGACGTGTCAGTGCTAGACTGAAACCAAAGCTGATTACCCAGTAGTGATCCAAACTGAAGTGGAAGAGTATACTTGTTCCATATTAAACAAAATCTCTGGTACAGTCTATCCAAGCTAGTGCACTGTAAGAGCCCCAAGATGAAAGGCAGTGTTAAAAATTGATGAAAGGAATATTAAAAAGGATTGTGTCCACAATAGAAGTTTGGCGAAAAAGGAGAGAATGTGGTTACAGGCAAAGTACTCCCAGAGAGATTTAAAAAAGTGTAACCCTACTCATGTATATCAAACATTTTGCTGATTATTCACTGCATAGCTTGATTAAAGTGCACCAAAGTGCACATATAAGCAGGTGACTTATGCATAATGCGGCTGACCCTTTGCAGTAATTGAAGTCTTGCTGTCAATATCGATGACAGGTGATGCCACGTTAGGTCACATACACCATGGTGAACGAGAAAACAGAAAAAGTGAAAAAATGCATTCAATCGCCAATAACCTTTTTAAAATTACACATGGGCAAACATTAATCCCATTTGTCCTAACTTTAACTGTATAGAACAGGTGCCGTTTCCACATAACCACTTTCAGGCCGTGAGCTGATAGGAGGCTTTTTTCTTTCGTTCAAACGCAAAACAGTTGTGAAGAGTGTCGCTGTTCACAGAATGAGCAAGAGCTCAAAAGGCCCAAGGAAAATTATATCATTCTCGGTGCTACGCAATACAAACTTTAACAACATCCTCCTAGCTATCTAATTAGTGTTAACTAGCTATGTAGAAGTAATTAAAGAGATAACGTTGAACATAAAATGGACAAGTGAAAGTTAGCGATTGCTGTGCTCGCGCTTTAAGAAGAGGATGAGCAGCTCATTCTGAAAATGGAGGATGTGGATCCAAAACGGCCTGCAAGGGAGAACAGAGCACTGATAGTTTTTATCATCAGGGTGTCTGCACATTTCAGAAAACTAAATTTAATTTTTTAAACCTTATTAACACTACGTGAAACCAAATTTAAGCTAATTTTAAAAACCAAAGCAGTGAAACAACACTGGCATAAACCACCTATTCCTAATTAGAAACAGGTAATGAAAGTTCTAAAACTAAACCTGGGCTGTAAAAGAAAAAGGACACCAGGGCACCGATTGGCAGAGGACATGAAGTCCAGTTCTGTTTGGCAAAGTTTCTTGGATATATATTGTACTGTTAAACCAGTTTTGTGTTAATCTACAAATGGACATGCAGTGAAAGAAACCAGTCATTGCATAGTGAAAAAAAGACCTCTAAAAACTGCAATTAAGATATTGTTATACTTTTTAGGACTTTAAATTTGGATAATTTAAGACTACTTTAGGCTTTTTAAGGACACCCTAATCTTATCCAAGAGCTCTGCTTAAACAGTGCCTGTTTCAAAGGCTGTTTTCACTTTGATGTAGTGCACAGCTTAGCTATAGCTGAGACATGTTCACCTTGGAGTATCCAAAAATGCATAGAGGACAAGTGTCTGCTGTTACCAAACCAATGAAAATAACTGGGGGAAAAAGTTCAGAAAAGCTTCCTATGTGATCAGTGCTTTATCACGGCTAATCTTTCTCTAGCTGCCACCTTACTGTACACTGAGCACTCATCTACCACACCGTGCAGCCTACTTGTACCAACTTACCCATCGTATGGATATCTGATGATTGTGGGAGGAGGGGGCGGGAAACAGAAATCATGGCAGGTAAGAGAAGGAAAGGAAAAAAAGACAAATGAAGAGAAGCAAAGAAAAGGAATTAATGGTATTCACATGCATTCCCTCGCACAAGAGGAAGTCCTCCCACTCACAGCAACATGTCCTGCTGGTTCTTCTGGAAGACAGCGCCGATGTGCTGGAAGATGTCGGGGTTGAACAGGTAGATGCCGCAATTGATGATGTCGCTCACAAACGTGCTTGGCTTCTCCACATAATGCATGACCTAAAACAGAAGACAAGGCTTCATCATTTCAAGGCTGAAACGGTGCCAAAGGGCTATATGCGCTAATAAGACAGGACTGGGTCATTACCTCACTTGTTTCCTCATTTTCAACAATGCATCCATAATTCATGGACTGCTTTCTGTTTGCCTATTATAGAAAGAATGACAGTATTATTCAGGATCAATCCCATGCTGTGTTGTGACATTAAACAGCAAGAACCAAAATCTGATAACCACAAATATTTAATTATAGCCAGCATGCCAGAAACACACAAAAAGGGGGATATCACTACTGAGAACAAGCCAAAGCCTCAGTAATTCTTACAGTGTTTGACAAATCATTCATCTCTGACTAGATAGTGCCAGTTGTACAAAAGACAGTCCAAACTGGAAGTGATGAAATCTTACTGTTGTCCCTAGGATAACAAAGCTGTTTGGTTCTCCGTGCTCCTTCTGGAAGCTGAGCATCTCCGGCAGAGGAAACTCGGAGCAGACGTCAGCATTCATAACAAAGAAAGCCTCGGGGTTGCCTGACACAATCTGATCTCTGAAGTGATAGATGCCCCCTCCGGTGCCCAAGGCTGCGTACTCCTGCAGATACCTGTAGTGCAGATTCAAGAAGAGCAGCATGGAAACTATGACCTCTGGGACATTAAATATTCCATTATAAATGTCTTTGCTGCAGAAACACTGTAAGGACACAAACGAGCTGTGCTTGGAAATAGCAAGTTTTGTTGATAAAGTATTCAAATAAGAAATGTTTTACTGCTGCCACCTGCACTTCAAACACAACAGTGAGTATAACTTGCAAATACAGAAAAATAAACCCTGCTAAATTATAGTGGAAACTTTGAAGAGTGTCCTCTATTTTATGTGCTTTTAACAGTTACAGTATCTGTCAAGTCAAAATAAGGATGTTTTATCATAGGATACTTGAAATATAACACATTTACCTTAATATGATTTTACAGTCAATCTTTTTTACTTCATTCCACATTCAACAATTCATGTGTCGTCTTTACTGATTAATAAAACAAAAAAAAGTTCCGGTGTGTTATTTTAAGAATGAATTTTCACAACACAGAGGTACATTTTTACAACTAGCAGAATCCTCTTCTTTTATTCAGAAACAACTATGACTCATCAGAGGATTTTGTACTTTTCTGAGTTTTGCTGTTTACCTGATGGAAATTTTGAATTCCTGCTGTGCGTTTAACAGGAATCTGGTCAGTTCTTCATTTGGCTGATAGAAGCCGATGAGCAGGATCTCTTTCATATTCGGTACCTTGAAACACAAAAGATGTTCAGTATTAGACAAAGTTTCAGTAGAGGATATTCCCTGTTTGACAAGGCCCTGCTCTAAGTGAGTGTGCTAGAGCTGCTCCACATCAGCCTTCTTCAAAACAGTTGAAGTGACCAGGACCTGGTTCTTTAAAGTTCCAAAAAGGGCAAAAAAAAACAAAAAAATACCATAAAATTATTTCAAACACAACAATCCAAACCACTGGCCTGTGGCTGTATAAGTACAACAGTTACATCTTTGTCTACATTGAGAAGTACCTGAAAACACAGTGGGCTGTATTTACAACTGTAAAACACGGAAATATGAACCAAGAAGGAGCACATTAAGGCAGCAAGACACTCCTGAGAGATCAATGCATGGTGACCAAAGCTCTGTGAGCAATAAATATAGCAAATAATGATGCAAATATTGGACTTTAGACCCAGAGATTTATTCTTGGCTTCAGAACGCTTGAGAAATACAGTGCACTCATTTTTGAAGGTCTAAAAGTACCAGTTTCTGGTCACTTTAGTGCTTTTGGTGGAGGATGCTCATATTTCACTGGTGTTTCAAGTGACCTGAGGATGACTGGATAATGACCAAATTTTCATTCCCAAATGAAGAATTAGTTTAAGATTAAAATTTGTTTACAGGCTTCAGGGCTCCAGGATGAGATGAAAACATTTTATTTCCATTTTAAAAATAAGCCTTAACAGCACACAGTACAGCTGCCGGATCAGAGTGAACATCTGTGGATGCAGGGACATTTCTCACTATAAAAGTGGTGCATTCAGAAAAGGCAACATCTTAAGGACCTCTTAGACTGTATGAGGTATCATTTCAACATACCTCAGAGATTTCAAGGCCTTTAAATTAGATAATCCAAATTTTAACATTTAAGTACATATAAGGGCCCACAGAAACACCATTGTGGCAGGTAGAGAAAAATCTGTTTCACACTTTGCAAAAGAGGTAGGTGAACAACTGAAACCTCTTCAACAAAGCGTGCTGATATCCACAATACAAAATGACATGGCACTGAAGTAACACTCACCTTGGCACATGCTTCAATGTGATGTTGCAGCATGGGAACCCCTGCTACTGGAAATAAGGGTTTAGGAACTTCAAATGACAGTGGCCTAAACCTTGTGCCTGCAAAACAATTGACGTAATTATTTTATGCACAAGTTTAAATAACTTGTAGTCACTTCTGATGCTCGTTTTATGTACGACGAAGAACCACACCAAAGTCCTTTTAAAAAGTGGTAGTTTGATGTGATCCTCCTCGGCAAACGTGCATAAGTCATAAAACAACACATCACACTTTTTATGAAACGTCAGGGTATTCTTATAAAGTCGGTATACAAGTGATCCACCAAGCAGAACTTTATTTCAATGAAATCTCTATTTTTGGAAATGGTTTTCACTGCTCCCTGGGGGTTCTTCTCACTATGGTGTACTTTGTTTGAGTAACAGCCAAAACCAATTTTAAAGTTGACATTTCATTGAGGAGCACAACTTGGTAGATTGGATGCACGCCAAATTGAAGAGCGGATCCATAACACCTGACACCGTTTCTACAGAGTTTTTGCCCATACAAAAGATAACGAAGCGAAGCTACCTTTACAATATTGCTATTGTACGTAAAGTGCATGTGCTGTGGTCATTAACATTAATAATGTTCATGTTTATCGATGAAAATGATTAACAGGCTATGGGGTCCAGAAAATTACTGTTTTGGTGTGTGTGCTATCACATTATGCCACGTCAGTGATATAAACAAGCTCAGCTGGGCTTAATGCTGAAGACTAGTCAGTGTTAGCTTAGCTTAGCTCCACACTCAGCGCTGGCTCTGAAAACACGACGAGCTGACAAACATGCAGCTGAGTTATTCTCACCTTTCTGGGGCCCTCCGATTAAAATAACCGCCTTTAACATGTTGACTGAGTGCCTCCGACACACCTGCCTGCCTGACAGCTAGCTGACTCTGCTGCTCTCTCACCGATACTTCCGCATCCACTTCCGGCTTATGACGCAACGTTAAAATACGAGACGGATTTACGTCACGTGGAAATGGAGTAGAATCAAAAAGATTTTATGAATGATTAAATTAGAAGTTAGAGTGGAGGACAGAAGAGATGCATTAACGGCTTTATTATTTTAGCCAAATAATTTATCGATGCCGATTTTCTAAAATGAGACCACTGTTTTCTATTTTCTATTGTTTTCTATTTCTATTGTGTGTGTATAAGTTCTATTTTGTTTCTATTGTATTCTATTATATCCAGTTCTATTTATTTATTTATTTATCTTGCATGGGTTATTTTAAGAAACTCATAAAACTCATATATTTACAAAAAAAAGTTAATTCTATTCCTTATTATTACTCTGATTTTTACTATAGCTTTGCTTTATTACTCTACTGCAACAGCCCAGTTTCAGTCACAGATCAATAATCAATAATCTCGTCATAATGACAGGACAAAGGTGAAAATTTCAGAATACATTACAGTCATTACACAGCGTGTCAGCTCCAGTTTCACTGTCTAATTCCGGCTCCACATTTTGTTCCGGGCTCAAAAACACAAAGGGTTTCGTGGAGAAATGCTGCCTTCATGTGCTGTCTGAAATATTGCAATTACAGTTTGAGCACAAATGAACAACTCAACAAAGTAGTGAATACAACTGGAAAACATTGCAAGGACAGGCTGGAGTAATAAATGAATAAATAAATAATACTGGGAAAGTGATATCAGAGTTATAAAAATAAGTAAACTGTAAAATAGTACCCTCGTTTTCACATAGTTCATTTCGCATGAATGGATATGGGTGCCAATTAGAACTTTGCAAGCTGGAAGTTTTGGGGAGTTTTTTCTTGCCCGTTATGAGGGTTAAGTCAGGGGGTGTCGTCCTGTTTTGTTTCTTGTAAACTGTGGGCCTGTAAAGCCCTTTGAGACTGTGAACAGTGATTTTGGGCTCTAAATAAACTTGAACTTGAACTTGAAGTCAGAGCTTGAAGGCAGCATTTGAAGTACAGTTTTATACAGACTTCAACATGGCCAAAAACAAATAAAATTACATGAAATATTTGCAAATCCACACTTTCATTGTCCAATGAAAGAATGTTATCAAGCTATAACTCAGAGTTTATTAGATAGGTGTATTTTGTAATTCAAAAGAGTTCATGTTTAATGAAAAATGTGCAAAATGTTTTTGAGCTAACCAAATTTTTGTTTGTATCCACCATTTTGTCAGCATCCATTGATTTCTGGGATTCAACAATGTTTTTTTGTTGTTGTTGTTGTTGTTGTTTTTTGCTTTTCTCTTGGGTAAGAGAAAAATGGTGGTGGTCAAGAGCACTTTTACCCAGATAAAAGATTTCCCATTGTTCCAGCCCACAAATCAGTTGCCCAATGCAAGGAAACATACATTTTAAAACTGAAGAAAATAAAAAGTGCATCAAATGAATAACATTACACAATCACATTTCGATTATTTATTTATAGAGCCGCTATAAGGAGAAAGCTGAAATCTAGCTGTGTTAACCAGGTTTCTATTAAGCCCTTAACCTGATTATGGACACCTGGTTTTTCATTTACATGGTATTTCAGAAATCTGGTTCATGCCTAAGGAGGGGAATATCCCAACTGCTTAAGTGCATGTAAACACACTGATTGACTCAAACACACATGAAGACACATGCCTTACAAACTCCTTCCTCTCACTCTTCCCTAACCTTAACATCTCTCAGGTATCTTGGACTGCTGCGGGCACGTCTTGGAGTCTGCAAGTTGTAGTCGTACTGTTGTTCTACTTGTCCAAGGAGGCTATTTTTGTAGCTCCAACCTCCCTCCAATCATTTACATTTACTTTTCACACATTCAGTAAATGCTGTTAGTTTTTCAGTGCAAAGGACAGTCTTCTGTAAATGTGGAAAATATCCCTATGTCACGACAATATTTATAGACAACAGTGATGTGTAAAGTAAAGATATGAGACCTAGGTAAAATTTTGTCATTACAAGAACATTTGAAATGAAGGAACTTCACTATTGTACTACTACCTGGGTATGATACCTCTGCCAAAGAGGTTGTGTTTTTGTTTTTCAGTGGGGTTTTTCAAGAACTTAGGAACAGATTATGTTTAAACTTTATGTGCAGAGAGGGTTTGAGCAGACCAACAGTTGATTAGATTTTGGGGGTGACGCAGATCTGGGGTCTTTGCCAGGCAATTATCTGTTGTTTTTTTGTTGTTTTTTTTAAACATAACTATAAAATTAACAGGGAAAAAAAGATGACTAGTTAAATTATAATCTGTAATGACTGGCATAGAGCGAGTTTGGAACCGCTGTCAAAACAACTGTATATATAAGTTTTTGACTTTTGCGCACCCAATTTTTCACTTATGCAAAATTGACTTTTTGCCCTGTGTTTATTATGCAGAGAGTCATTGTTGTTGTTGTTTTAGTATATTGCCACTGGAGTGGGCTGGTTTTACATATTTTGCTCAAGTAAACTTTATTTGGCATTTATTGCAGTTAGCTAGCTAAGCTTTAAGTCGCTGCAACAGAAACTTTCCCTGGAACGCCGCAGTCAAGTAAATGGTTTGATTCCAGGAACGGACAGAGACCCAAACAAAGCAAAGCTAATTCATTTGAGGAGTTTGATGACGAGTATCTCTATTTTGACTGAGTAATTCTGATTGGCAGTTTTAATTGTTGATCACCTGGTTTTGATGTTGTGAAGAAGCTAACATTGCCACAGCTGTCAGTGCAGAGTTACAGTGACTGCCTGGAAATCAAACTCAAACTCAATATGTTTCATTTTATTTCTTCATTTTTTGGAGTAAGGATATCAGAGCTCATATATGGTTCACCACAATGGAGGTTTAATATATCAAAACAGTGACAGCACAGTTATCAATGTGGAAATAAATGTTTGGTCGTCATGACCTCCAGATGATGGTGTATACCACTGTTGTGTTCTCTGAGGACGTGAGTGAGGAACAGAGCTTCAAATATCAATCTTTTATTTATTTATTTATTTTTCTGTAGCGTCATTAGATAAGGTTGAACACAATCACTGAGGTGCAGGTGCACACTGTCAGCTTTAAAATGAAGTTACTTTCAGCCATATTGAAGCAGTTAGGGAACTACAGGCCTTTTTGTACGTTGTCCCAATGCTGTGAATGAGAATTATGATGTTATTTATGTTACACATTTTTCACATGCAGTCTATTCTACGGCTGAGATCCTTTACATCTAATGAAGAACTGACGTCACATACCTATAGCTAAATCATGGTGAAATTGTCTTTGGATTACCATCACAATGCTTGCAGCAGCATAAAAAATATTTTTAAGTTTGGCTTTGATGAAGAGCCAGTAATGGTTAATTTATCATTTGTTTTCACAGCACTTGTTTTAAATGCTTTGCTCCGCCCTCACGGCAACTTTCTTTTCTCCAAGCCAAACACATAATTACTGTGCTTTGGAAAAGTCTGAAAAATATTCAGCCTCCAGATAAAGCAGCTGTCACCCACTCTGTCAGTGGAAAAATTAAACAGTTTAGTAAAGGAAAATCTAAATTGTGGGGTTTGTATATGGATCTCTTAAAGAGCAGAGCAGGCCCTTAATCTGAAGGCTCCCCAATGCAATAGTAACATTTACTTGGAAACAAAAGCATGAATGAGTTTGACATGTAATGTACCTCTAATCCCTACTTTTGTTTTTCTGTGTAGTTTGTAATTATTATATACAAGCAAATACAATAAATACACTGATTTAAAAATGGTCTAAAGGCTGCTCAAGGAGTTTCTTCAGGATCAACAGAGATCTTGATCTGTCTGCAGCAGCTCTGCACTTAAAGCCTTCAACATCCAACTAATCGATGCCTTCAAGTCTCAGGACTCTTACATGCTATTTACAGATGTGATCCCTTAAACGGTTTGGGGTGCTGAGGAGAAAATAATCGAAAGTTGGAGAAGAAAACATGTCTGAGAAGTTGAATCAAATTCCATTAGTGGCCGAGACAAGACAAGTCTGAGTCAAAACAGAGACCGAGACGAGTTCAATTAAGATGTCAGAGAAGTGTTCTGGAGGCCAGGCTGGAGTACGACAGCCGTACGTGAAGGTCAATGATGTTTTAAGCATGAACTTGTGAATTTAATGGAAACTACACTTTGCAGGGCTTGCTTGGTTCGAAATGACTCTGAGGCACAGCAGTACGGAGTGCATGACGGGAATAAATGAGAACAAGTAAGTAAATAGTCTTAAGTTATGAATCCAGCTTTCAATCATCGTGTCCCTGCTGCAAAAATGTGGGATTCGGTTTTTCTCAGCCATGATGTTCCAATGGGTTCAATAAAGCAAAACTAACTCACTGTGAATCCACTGCTCAATTAAGGGAGACGTGTCAAAGTAACAACAGCATGTATAACTGGCTACTAATTGGAAAATGCTGCACAAAAGGTCAGCAGCAGCTAAGCTTTGCTCACTAATAGACAAAAAATTATTTTTACTCACGGAAACCACTGAGATAACAGATTTGTCCCTATTCATTAGAAATAAACATGCTTTCTGGAGCAAGTTGCTTGGGGGAATTACTGTATTTTGACATGAAACAACATTTATCTAAAGCCAAAAGAGGAACAAGTAAGGCTTATTTGTAAAATTGACCCAATTTTGCATGTGCTGGTGGTCCTCTGTTTTGTAAAAGCAACTAGATGAAGAAGGTTTGGGCAGGATCAATGTCTCTGGTCCTTAACCAAAACACTTTGAATGTAAACCTCCATATTGTTGGCCTGATATTTTCTTACTCTGGTCTATCTCCAGCAGGTTCCGTTCACCTTTTGCATCAATAGAATATCTTCATGTGCATAAAGTCAGTTATATTATTAGAGTTGAGGGAAGTTAGATCAGCGAGAAAAATAACTCACTTGTCAGTTATGAGCAGCCATAAAGACGACAATAACACCTACACAGTTGTAATGGAGGAGTCTGCTTTCATATCTGCTCATTAAAATGTAACCTGAAGTGAAATAGTCTCCCATGTGGCGGTGTTTGTAACTCAAACACATGCAAATAAAAATGCGAGGCTGCATCAAACAAACAGGATAAATTTTTAGTCAACAATCACCAGGGGGATTAGGTGCTTTGGAACAAGCTCCTCTGCAGGAGCGAATGAGGAAGCTGAAGAGTTTTTCATCTCTTCAAAAGGTAAAAGGTTTATTCCTGTGCATCCTGGTGCTTCCCACTTGAACAGGAACTGCATTACTCTGTTTTTACAAAATCACACACGAAAGAGGAACTGAAATATTCAAATATGCACGGTAGTAAAACCATGTTTATTGTACTGAAATAATTGTCAAATATTAAACAAATGCATTATCACAGTATAATAAGTCATCCAATATATTAAAAATAATATTCACAATTTTGGTTTTTCAAAGTTTTCAACCCATTAAATGAATATAAAAAACATTCTACATTGAGTGCCATAATGCCACATTCTATCTTCATATCAACAGTTCTGCAAAAGTGTCAGAAAAGACGAACTCATAATTCCAGCAACATTATCTTAAAACAGTACAAATGTGATGGTAGAAGTAATTTCAAAACATGTGCATACTGATTGGCTTGAATCAATATTATTCTGTTAACGTAAAAAACATAATTCACTCCTATTATTAATTCTACATGCTAAAACAAGTGTCCATCCTTCAACAGAAATTCAGTCATGTATTATGTTGTAAGTGAAACCCTTCATTAACTGCTGTGAAAACTACCTCGTTCAATGATCCAAAAAAAATTAAACTGTCTATCTGAAACAACTTCATTCATTCAAAATCATCTGGTACATAGTTAACCTTTAGGGCAGGCTTTACTGGAAAACTGGTACCTCCAATAACTGGACTGCGTTGGCAGAAATAACTTACGGTTGGTGTTTCTTGAGCAAATTATTAAACAAAAATTTCTGTCACACTATCAAATTTCTTTTAGAGAAGAATCAGGCCACAGCAAAAGGCCCAATGAGATGCACTTATTAGAGGAACTAATTTTAATTATACCTATACATCAAAGCTCAAGATGACAGAAATATGCCAAAGATAGATAGTAAATATTCCTGAAATAAGGCTCTTACATTCTGTAATTTTAAACAAGTATCTATATGAAGGTATTTCTTCCAACGGTGCACGAGCAGCTACTGAAGCAAAGTGTACTCAAACTTTTCCCATACCAGGAAATTATATTTAGCTCTAATGCTTACATAAATATTGACAGCAAACTATTTGATAAATTAATTTTGTCACTAGAGGTGAAATGAAAATCCAATATTCACTATCAAATAACTGCAGTCCAAAAGTCAAAGAAGACAGAGCCTATTGGAAGGTGTAATTACTTCTTAATAGCACTGCAAATGTCAAAGCAGCGTACCAATAAAGCCAGCATGCCTGAGAGTTTTTCACTGAAGACAAAATGGAAAAACAATTCTAAATCAGTTCCTAAATTGTGCTAAAACTAAAACTTACTGTGCAATAAGAATAATTAACTAATACAGTACCTCACATGCCAGATTAACTAAGTGTGCAGACTTGACAGAAATGATTCTATTTGTTTATCACCCTGTCATTCACAGACCAGAATCAGGAATCTGGTCATCAACAATGGCAAAATAATGGAATGCTTCACTTGCATTCTACATTATTGCTTATATCTTTATGTTAAAGGGGCATTAAGTAAGCCTCATATCACCCCAAAGCACAAAATGACCATGATATATGAGCAGGGGGTTAACAGAGAGAGCTGTTGATCAATTGTGAAAATGTGACGTAATTGTTTGCATCAATTACAAGCCACTCAAAAGGAAGGGAGAGGCAGAGGAACTGTGTAGGAGATCAGCTCTAGTGATTAGGGATGCACCAATACTCATACTGGTATCACTGCCAATACCAGGCTAGAATGGAGGATCAGTATTGGAGATTTTACCCGAGACTAGTATCTGATGCCAAAAGCCCTGAGTAACATGTCAGAAATAAAAGCAAACTCTTGATTTTTCTCCATTTTGGAGCACAGAAGCCTGTATTTCTCAACTGGTGGAAAAAGAGGCATTTGATATCAATTGTTTTGTCAAGTGACGCAAAAATAATGGTCCAAGCGCAAGTGAAGGTAATGGATCGGATCGGTATGGACTGGTATCCGTCGATTAATTTGTCGATTAATCCGTCTTAATGTGCACTATGTGATTTTATCTGACCACGAGGTGGTTTGAAGAGCAGCAACAAGTTTGTATGTAAACTCTTCAGAAATCCACTCCTCTCTCCCTCCTCCAGGCGTTTACGTCACAGCAGTACGAAGGCCAGGCTAGGACAAACTTCGCTGAGCTCTGTGCCTGTAGGCAAACAGCTAAGCTAAACCAACTGTGGCTTGTTTTGGTTCATTTCTTATCCTGTTCTCTTTCTGACTCATAACGTGGCTTTTTCGGCTCAGAGCCACTGAGCCAGAAGCAGCGGGGGAAGGCACGGATTTTAGCAAGAGACCTTGGAGAGGAGGAGAAAAGGCCGGAAAAAAAAACATGGCTGGTCCACAGGAGTTGGTAAAATCTCCACAAAGCACATATTAGTTTCAGGATTGTTAATAGTTTCTAAATGGCATCATTCAAAGCTGTAATGTGGAACTTTCTTATATAAATTAAGCTCTTGTCTAGTCCACACACAATGCTGATGAAGCTCTCTGCATTTTGTGGCACCACTCCTGCTCTAGTCCACAGGCAGTGATGCATTTTACATCAACTGGTTTGTTCCTCTGTGACTGGTTTGTCACAGAGGGATTGGCAAAGCAATCTACTAGCTAACCAGCTAGGTAACCAGTTACTGGTTAGTACCAGCCATTCAAAACTGTGTTTTGCTGAAGGTCCACTTTTCAGTGTCGGTAAACATATTTCTGGCATATCAAGTGTTTTCATGTATTTACGTCTCAACACCAGAAGAAGGAAACAAATGTTCCACACTACAGGTTTAAAGTTTTGTACTTGGTATTGGCATTGAAAAAGTGGTATCAGTACATCCCCATTATCAATGTTGCAATGCAAATGCAGCGCCGATAGAGATTGAGAGAGGTTATAGATTACTGAATGCCCCTTTAACTTTTACAATTGCTGCCCAGTTTATCTGAACAGATTCAAGCTTTAACAAGTCAAACAAGAGCTTCAGTTCTGCTTTCCAGATGCTCTTTACTTCTTCCAAACCACTCTCCAGCACAAACAAGTCAGCTCACCCATCGGCTTCCGGTTACCTAGTTGGCCTCCAGTGTTGGTGTTCCCAGTACTACCTCCTGTTGTAAAGGTCTTTGCGTTTTCGCAGCTCCTCCAGGACTCGAGCCCTGAACTGTGTCCAGTCCTCATCCTGGAACTGCTGGAGGCCGAGGGCCAGGTGGAGCTCAGGAGAGTGGATCCGCAGGAAAGGATTGTACTCCTTCTCTTCCCCGATGGTGGAGGGACTCTGAAAATGAAGTGCATGTCAAATAGCAGGCAATCCATCCTCTCTAAGTGATGGTGCAGAGTCTCTCTCCAGAAACCACCATCATCTGCATGCCAGTCATTTCTGTGCAGGCCAGACTGACTGTTAACAAATGATTCCTGCCAATATTCAAACCAGCACACCTCTGCATGTCTGCTGTGATTCCCCTGCTGCACAACTGCAACTCATCTGAACTGAGCCTGTGACTGCTGGAGATAAACAGAAATCACCTTTAACATTTGCATTTTAGGGATTTGTAAGTCTAGACTGACTTAAATGAGTTTACTTGTAGCACAAGCTTAAAATATTGAATCGCCATAATTAGAAGCAACAAAAAATAAAAAAATAAAACAAGACTGTAGTGTCCTTATAAAATCCTTTTTAAAATGAACAAGCATGTAATTTGTGATAAGATGCAACCCATGTGGTGTGTTTTGTGGGAAGCCAGTATGCATGAAAAAAAAAATACTAAACTGACTCTTTTGGGATTAGAAACAAGGATCTCTGGTGTGGCAGACTTCAGCTTCACCTACCAGACTAAACTCAAAGTGATACAGCAAACAGGCTCATACAGTGTGCGGCCTGCAAGGGAACATGGGCAGCTATATATTTTTTATTTTTTGAATTTTTAGAACCCATCGATCGATCCAGTGTCTTATACGAGCTGCTGGTTGCAAACTAAAATTTTTATTGGGCTGTTTCAGAATAGTGAACAGGATGCTGAGGTTATAATCCCACTTTACAGTTCCCTTAAAAAATAATGACTTAAAACTGTCTAAGCCTAAATCACCAAGTGGAGCTGCAGCAGAGAACAGTGTCAGTTTCTGGTGTTGGTTTGGTCAAAACTACTCCACGCACTGAAGTGATGAACTGAGAGTGAAATCTCAAACTGTCTCAGCAGCAGCAAGTGAGCGCTCCATCCAGAAAAGGCTGGACTCATCAACTCTGGCTAAACTTTCTGACCCTCCCTACCAGACACTTAGAGGAAGACATTTTTTAATAGCATTTCGTGATCTCTGGGTATTGAAGTCATCAAAATTCAAATGGTTACTTCTTGCAGCCATTTGGCACTGCCAACCTGCGAAATTGCCTCAAGTACAGCGTTTTTTTTTTGGTTACCGTGCCGTGCCATATGGATGACAGACAAAATCTAGTCTGAATTCTGGGATAGCCACTTCTCTAAACGCTGGACATTGCTCTGCTGCCCACTGTAACACAGATGAAACCTGATGGAAGCCCTATAAAAGAGGAAGAAGCGAGAGGAGAGCGAGCACTCAGGCATTTGACAACACATATGCTGTAGACTGGTGATAAGCCCCTCTTCCCAGGTGCTGGACATCATGAATCCCCCTTTTGGGACGGCGTGCCAGAGAAGCATAACAATGACGATGCATCATTCTCACCGTGCACAGCTTCTGGCCTCGCTGCTGCAGCACCCACTGATATTTGTTTTCCCTGGCAGCGTTGTGTGGCTCAACCTCAGCAGCAAACAGCAGGTTGTCCTCTGCATACTCATGACCTGGGGGACAGGCAGTTCACACACATACCAATGAAAAACAAAAAAAGTCTCGCACCCCACAGAAGTCGCCCTTACAAGCCGTTCACTATAAATAAACAAGAGATTGATGTGTAAATTGGGCAGAAAATGTCAGCCTCATCTCTTCAACTGCTCTGTCTTACACATGAAGTGCATAAAAGGCAATTTATGGCCCAATCCAACCACCACTTAAAACACACACACACACACACACACACACACAGACAACAAGGGTGGACACGATGCTCTGAGGGACAATTTGATTTTCTTACCAGGCCATAATAGAGTATCATCACTTAAGGAGCCGACAATGTCCAGAGATGACAGCATTGTTGTGGCACT
The DNA here is from genome assembly GCA_900302535.1 of Neoniphon sammara. NCBI lineage: Eukaryota > Metazoa > Chordata > Actinopteri > Holocentriformes > Holocentridae > Neoniphon > Neoniphon sammara. The sequence continues at coordinate 10,479 of OMKZ01046695.1, read as the reverse complement.
GCCTTCAAACATCCTCCCTAAAAAAACATGTAATATTTCAACAACAGACTTTACTGAACTAAATATTAACTTAACTTTGTGGAGTCATGCAACTCACCACAGAAAGACTGAACACAAATCACATATAAAAACGGGGAAAACTGCCTATCAAATCGAGTGCACACACTCTTACATTGCCCTGTGCATCTTAAGATTCCTCCCAAGGTGCTTGTAGAAATCTGAAATCCGCCGATTCATGATTTAAATCCTATTTACACTTAGCCTTTTAGCTATCCGATCGCTATCCAATCAGCCAAAGCTGCATGAAGTGGCTAAGTGTAAGTCGGATAAAAGACATGCAGGACAACTGGAATTCTTGCCGATTTCTTGCATTCCTGTACTGCTTTACATCAATGTAGATCACTTTCCAGTGCTTTTATCACATGCTGGCTAATTTTCCTCCATCTTGGTTGTTATTTGGAGTAAATTTATGAAACAAATACTGTTTCAACATTACTCCCAGTAAAAACAAAGTCACAATTCTGAGCTGTAATTGTGTAAAATACATGTTTTGATCTCCGTTTTATTTTATAGACTATAACCGGTGGAAAGCTAATTTGTAGGTTAAATTTATATGGAGCTGCCTGGCAGGCTGCCCCTCATGGCTTAGCAGGCTTCTGTTACTGTCTGACATTCTTTAGTCTGCCTGGCAGCTACATGCTCTTGCTTGACTTCCTGAGAGGTTTAATGTGTCACTTTGCTGCCTTAGAGACTGCTTGTCTTGTAATGTTAAGCAGCCTGTAGTTGGTATCACTCCATACCTGCTGCCCTTGAGTAATCAATTGTGAAATGCATTCCCTGGGAAGCATGAGTACACTCAACAAAATACCTGGCAATCCATCCATTACATTTACAGATATGTTGTGCACAAGTTAAATGTTTAGCCTGAGGGTGGCGTTAGAGGAAACATCATAGAGTCACAACAATCAGGAGGAATCTTCCTTTGGGGAGTAAGAATGCACTCACCAAATATGTTAATTAACTCATCAAATTTTGGGATATCTTGTGTGTAAAGGAGACATTTTGATCTGAGGGTGGTGCTATAGAGTAAAAGTCTTCTGAGAGGCATCATGTGCTCAATGAAATTCATGGCAATTTCCCCAGTAGATTTCAAGATGTATTGCTTTGGAGTAAAATGCTGAACAGATAGACGGACAGACACAGATAATGACTTTTAAGTAGATCAGAATTTAACTCAGGGTATCTGCAGGTTTCAGTGGGCTTTTTAAGGACAATAAGATACCGTGTTTTTTGCTCACTGTCCCTATAGGAATTTGTCTCGCATACATCATGGACATGATAGTACAAAGATATGTTACAATTAGAAGTACAAACATTTAAAAGTAAGAAAGACATTTATCCTGCTGTATGAGATTTCACACTGAATGCTGTGCTGCATCCTAGCTTGAATTTCTGACTTACAGCCTGGTCACACCAGGATTTTCCAAGCAAAATCTGTTTGCTCACTGTGATGAAACTGGAAATGATAATGCTGATAAAATGTGATATCATCGCTAAAGATCACTAAAATGAGAGCTTCCTCCACAGTGGCAGAAGGGGGTCAATCCCACCCACTTCTTGTGTACTGGTTGAGCATAGCAGTCATGCAATTTTTATGGTCAAACCTGAACAAATTTGAACTTTACACCACTCAAAGTCAAGTAGCAATGCAATCAGAAACAAACTCTGTCACGCACTGTTCTGCTCAAAATCACCGGTTAAAGTGAACAGAAGGTTTGTAGCTCATAAGGCTTTGAGTCCACTGGACACCTTTTTGCTTTTAGAAACAGTAAGACTGTGGAAAGTACTGGCTGCTGTTGCTACACAACTACAGACAATCTGTTTGAAACTCTGCGCTCTCTTGTTGCGAGCTGAAATACTTTCAACTTCTAGCATTTGGCACTTAAAACACAGGAATCTGTCCGAGCCCTTTCAGTTGAAAACATGAAGCAGGAGCCAGCTCTGCAAAGATCCCAGTGGACACACAGCCTAAACGGCTGCTGGAATGTCTTCATAAAGGTCAGTGAATAATACATTACCAAGCAGAGGTGACGATACTCTTGTTCATTTCAATAATACAATATAAAGCCACCCTACTCCACAGTTGAATGCGTATCAGAAGATAGTGCCAATCGATGATGGCAAAAGTCACTTCCCTCAATTAAGGCCAGATGTGAGCTGCAGAATCAACTTAACTGAGCATCAGTGAAGGTGTGCATGTGATGAGAGCTAGGTTATCTGAATTTAAGCTGTGTAAACCTCTTGATTGCATTATCAAAGACTGTTCTCCCATAAGCTCCTCCAGTAAACATCTGCAAACCCTGGTTGGTCAGCCATCATGGAAAACCCCTCTCACCCTCTCTACAATGAGTTGAGGCACAAAGCAGTAACTATCTACTTTATATAGACATCGTGTCCCCACAGACAGCTGGCAGGGATCTGCACTCTACTGAACACACTCTTCTAGTTAACTTTAAAATGGCTGATGGACACTGGCTGAAACACAGATTAAACCAACTAGAACCACTTCCCACTCACCTGTGCAAATATGTCAAAACCTTTGATGTAATCTAATTTTAAAAAAATACAGCCACAACTTGTTAAAGACTGGTGCCATGTGGCGGCATGAGTGACAACTTAATTGCTCACTCCTTTCCACCACTTTGGTCGTTGCTGTAAAACCTCCTGCCTCACTCCTGACCTCCTCAGAGACTCAGTAACAAGTTAGAAGTTAGAGCGATACTATGGCAACAGTACACATAAAAATGGCCACTTCTCTGATCATCCTGAAACGCTGATTTGAAGGGGAACCCTTCTACTCCATTCCAGTTCTGTGAGCCTGCCCTGAGCTCTAGCTTGAGCATGAAAACTGGGTGTAAACTGCGCTCACCACATCCAGAGAGGAACACCAGGTCACCAGAGAAAAGGCTGGAGGGGCCGCCGATGGTCCGACCGTCCAGGAGGTAGATCATGTGTCCCACTGTGTGTCCCGGAGTGAAGAGAGCCTTGAAGTGCATACGGCCCACTGTTATCGAGTCTTTGTGTGAGAGGGGGCTGACAACACAGAAAAACAAAACAGTCAGTGTCAGTGTCTCTGGGCTCGTACAATTGATTAGAGCATGGTTCATTAAATGTGGATTATATTAGCAACTTTAAGATGCAAGGCCATCATTTCTGATCTGGACTTTGAAAAGTGTAACTCTGCGTAACAACATTTTGCTCAAATCCAAAGAGACAGGCAGGGCTAAAAACCAAGCAGCTAAAACACACGTGTCTTGAAAGTCTAAGGTTCCATGTCACTCCACCTCCCCCAACACTCCACCTCTGTTTGCCTATTCACAGGGAGGGCTCGCCATGTTGTAGGCTGTCCCAAACCAATAAATTAACAGAAGTGGATTATAAAACCCTCTGAGAGTGAGCGTGCATCAGTGCCACTACCACAACAGTGAAGCACACATGCAGAAGGACGGAGAAACATTGTGCAAATGCAGGTTCCATCTTGCCAACGTTACTTTTATTTGTCAAATATAATTTACCCACAGAGCTTTTTCACTTGGATTTATGCATCTATCAGTAGCCATGGCAACAACCTGTCATTCAGGTGGTGAATGACGAGGGTGTCTCGAATTTCATAAATGGTAAATGACTGAAATGGCTGTATTATATAGCACTTTTCAACCACTCAAAGCCTCACATTCACCCACTCACAAACACATTCACATACTGATGGTGCAGGCTGCCATGCAAGGTGCCAACCTGCTCAGTTAGGGGTTCAGTGTCTTGATTAACGACACTTAAGCATGCTCTCTGGAAGATCCGGGGATCGAAACAGGAACCTTCAGATTACTAATCGACCGCTCGACCTCCTGAGCCATGTCACCACCCGCATTTTTAAACCCACCCCTTTATCAAGCAGTGCCCTCCACGGCTTCAAGTGTGACTTCATGAGGAGGGTGACTTGGTGGTGAAGTGCATGAGGGGAGGGAAGGGGAGGGGAGGGGAGTGGCTAAAACCACAAAGTGAAGCTGATGTCAAATTGGTGTTTTGGCTTTGATAGCTGATACTACAAACCTGCTTTGACATTTCAACACACAGGTAGCAACAGTTTCCTGCCCTATGTAAATTAATCATGATTTGCTCTTTCATGCTTCTTTCTCCAAAGTAAGGCAGACACATGACTGAGACATATGACTGAATTTACCACACCATACAACAATTTACTGTCAAGTTAGCCGTTAAGTAAACCATGAATCGTCTTAAGTTTTCAGCGGGATGCACAGAGAGAACAAGATGGGATTCAATCCAATCTAAATTATTTTATGGGAAGCATGATGCCTCGCTACCTCGATGCTGCTGACTTACTGCGTGAGGCCAGGAATGTTATCAGTCGCATTTCCATAAACTCGACAGGAGCTGTGAAGTCTTTTCAGCCCTTTGTTCCCCCCGCTGTGATCCCTGTGAAACACAACGGAAAGAAGAGTCTTGCCATGGTATTTTGATCTGAAGTATAAAATATGTTAAAATATGAACCATCAGCAAGTCTCATGTGCGAGAGTACCACGATTCCAGCCAGCTCTATACATTTACTTAATAAAGCATGCATCTGCCAAAATATCCTACACTTGGGAAATTTATCCCCATCCCCATGAGTCCACTCACTTACTGCGTTTACATGCACTTTAGTAATTGGGTTATTCACCAGGTACAGGCAGTTATCTGAGTTTTCAAATTTTCAAATGCCATGTAAATGAGAAAGCCGGTTTCCATAATCAGGGTTAAGGCAGGTGGATATCTGCTGGAGATTTCTGATGGATTTCTCCTGGATCACCAGGCCATGTAAACCCATTTCTGACCGGCTTTTTTACATGTGAGAATGTGCAGGGAAAGAGAGTGGATAGGGAAACTGACACGATAAACACAATAAGCACATACTGGTTTTTGAGTAATCATAGTAAAGTAATACATGTAAATTTGTTACCTGATTTCCTGCCATAACCTGGTTACTGACAATAATCTGGCTTCTTGTGCGCATGTAAACATACTGAGTGACTCCACATGAACATATGATGCTTCTCTCACCAGTGTTTGTGTGTACAGAGGACTGCTTCCAACATCACGCCTTCTTCCTTGAGGACTGCCTGCAGAGTTATAAAAAGTGTTGTTTTGTACCACTGTGATCATGTTAAATCAATAATTTCAAAACAACTGATTCATAGCAATGTTTAAAAAAAAGCTAATCCAGACATATTATTCTCTAGATTGTGGAAACGGAGAGGTATTAGATATTCTACTTGGGTGACTATAGAGATGCTGTGTAAACTGGCTGAGATGTGGTTGATTCTAATGGCAGGTATTTCACAACCTACATACCAGTGGCCCCTATCCAACACAGTGACACTGGACAGACATGAAAGACCAATCTAGGCTTACACGTGACTTTACTTTCTTTTAACAAGCCAGTTACAGCATAAAAGATAGCAAAAATATTCACCTGAACCGTCTGTGGGTCTGCGGGGTCTACAGTCACTGCAACACTGGAAGCTGTGTCAATTACAAGGTAACTATAGTTGTCGGACAGTACGGAGATAGGAATGATTTTGATACCTGTGGGCAGAAAGAGGAACAGCTGCGTTAAGTATTTCCAATGCATCAACTTTGAGTGTTTAAACGTATTATCTAATGTCTACAGCATGGCTTACAATGACCCTTTACAGTGCATGTCTTGCATGACTTTATTAATGTTTACCATTTGTATCACTGTGCTATTATAGTCTGTTAAAGGTCTGTAATCCTGCAGCATGTGTTTCACCATGTACTGCTGTACTGTTATTGTTGCAGTCTTTTCTGCTGCACTGTGCGTATTTTGCATTTCCCCACAATAATAAAAGACTATGAGCATCACTGCATGAATGTAGTGAAATGATGACTGTGGCATACCATTGAACTCCACAGGCTGAGCCCTGGAGTGTCCAGCAGGGTAATGTTCCCGGGCTTTCTTCATTTGCCTCTTGTAGTACATGTAGCCAAGCCTGGTCCTTGTGTATAGCATGTACCTGGAAATCGAGCGAACATGCTGGGCAACGTCATAGGTGGCTACACAGTGGCTAGTTGGCTAGCTTCGTTAGCAGGCAGACTGCAGCTCTATGTGACTGTGATGATGCTTAGACTTGATACGTACCGTTCTCTCGTACGAAGAGAAAGTCGGTACAACCACATTCAAAACTGCTCTGTATTAAAGTGGCATCGCTCATTCACATACACAATCAAAAACAGAAACTGTGAGACATTTGAGTCGAGTTTGGTCTGACGTTCTCTCCACGGAGCTACAAGATGCTACTAAGCTAAAGATGCTAACGAGGCTCACACAACAACAATCTCGTTTCGCTCAGGCTGTTCACATTTGACTTACGCAATTCGGAACAACGGCTTCTCTGTGCGGGCCATTGTCTTGGTCAACAGCTGTTTCCAAACTGCTCGTCCTGTGCGTCTGAAGCGAAGACATAGACATAAAACACAGCAGAGGGATGCAGAAGCAGCCAGTGTTACCAGCCAGTCAGGAAACGCCATAGCTGGGAGGGCGGGGCCGCAGTGACGTATTGACGCGAGGTCAAGGACCGATTCAAGACACGTATAAAGATCATAAAGATTTATACGTTCTTTTATGTATGTATGTATTTATTTATTTATACGTTATACATTTATACGCTCCTTGGACCAACCCCGGAAGCGAGGTTATAATCACAACAATAGCAATTTAATAATAATAATAATAATAATAATAATAATAATAATAATAATAATAATAATAATAATATAACAATAATAATAATAATTGATGTCCAACAGTAAAACATTCACTGATAAACGACAGTCAGAGAAAAATTAGAAGTCATGAAATAACTTCCAATAACTAAAAAAAAAAAAAAAAAGACAAAAAAAAGTTAAAAATATGTTTTTCAGAAGAGTGTTTCAGAAGATGTTCATGCCAGTAGCTTACATATGGGATTTTAGTCCATTTGTGGTACATTTTAAGACGCTGGAGAGATGTAGGCTAGAGGAGAAAACCAATACAGGAAATATTTCTTTATTCATAATTTTTTTGTTTGTAAAATTCTTTCCCTGTAAGATGTACAGTCGAAAATGTATTGATGATCAAGATATGTATCAGGGAAATAGAAGAACATGTTAAAATTGTTAATATTATCAAAGTTTTTAGTTTATATTGCAGGTGGAACTGCCTCTCATTCCAGAAATTTCAGTTTCATTGCAGCAAAAACTGCGAGCACTGTCAATACTCAAATGAGTACAAGTCATTGCATTACATTAATTTCATATTTGATTTTATATTTCATTATATTTATATTACATTTCCAGTTAGTTTCAGTTACACTGAAATAAGACCAGTGAATGATGTAGATTGGCTTATACATCTATAACTCTTATGAAAACGTTGTTAAAGAAAACGTTTTATTCTCTATCATAATTTTTGTTAGTGATGACATCTTTTCTAATTTTGTGTGGTTTATTTTTCCATATGAAATCATGTAATAGTTTATTTGGGTTACTGAATATACATTTAGGAATGTTGAGAGATGGGAACTCATATGATGCACTAGACTAGATAACGGCACTCTTCCCTGAATAGCCTGAGATCTCTCATTAGACTGTAAGTTGAGCTTTTCTGTAAGATGGAACCCAATACAAGATTCATATTTGTGCTTTAGATTAGTTCTTTGTGATACAGTATTTTTCACAAAGACGTCATGAGTCTGTAGCTAGATTCTTTCAGATGAAGCATCAACTGTGAGTCCTGAGGCTTGAGAGAACACTGTCAATATATCAAGAGCATTTCTCACTTGTGAGTCATTCTTTAAAAACAGTGAACTGTCATATTCCAGTTGAGTGACCTTAGTTTCTCTCTCTTGGAACATTATTCACTGAATGACTCTGGGATGTGGTTGAGCAAAGGATTTGTGATCCAACAAGGAACAGTAATGCAGAAGCTGGACAGCCTTTACATATAGCCCTTTGTGGGTGTTAAATGTAAGAGATGTGCCTTGACAGAGTTTGATGCCGTTATTATCTCCATTGTAAAGTTTTTTTGAACAGAGCTAATAAAATCTATCAAATGAGTTAAAGCTGCATAGCGATATATGGGCCGTCACATCCTGAGCGCGTCTGAGGGAGCGGCAGCTGTGGTGCCGCTAATCGCTAATGCAAAAGTAGGCCACACACACTTTAAATTCCAAGTACTGTAAATCAAAGGAAGTTTGTAACATAAGCTTTCACCTCCTGTCGCCAGTAGGCAGTACTGCAAATGTGGGTCCTTAATGCAGCGATGTGTTTAGTGGAGGTTGCCTGACATGCATATGCATTTTCCTGATTATTGGACGTTGCACGAGGGAGCTAAATATCATTCCTGTGTTCACAGAACACCCACTAATTATATGTCATGTCACTGTGTATCATGAGTAGACCACACCATGTACATTTCATTTGAATTAGATGATGTTTGTCACATCAAGCTGACTTGCTGTGGGTGGCGCTATGTCTATGAGTCAGTATGGGTATGCAGATGTCCTCAGGCCTGGACTGTTATCCAGCATGTGGAATTCGGGGCAGACTGGACAGTGTAAAGTCAATTTACAACAGCTTCCTCAACATTAAAATATCCTGCATCACCATGGCAACAGCGCTCCACTAAAACTCAGTAAATTAGTAGCTTTTTGTTTTGGGTCATCATGAACAGACAGTCAAGTGTCAATATTTAATAAATAAGTTGGAACTTTATTTTTCAATGTTATGGTGCAAATAATACTGGAGGGATTTTTTTCACTTGCTTATATTCTATTTTAGATAATGAAGTTGATGTTAACACTTGGGCCTATGTTAATCTTATATTTTCCACATACAGACAATACAAACACGCTCAGAGTTATTAAAGGATTTAAGTGCTAGAGCCCATACCATCTTAATTAGTTTAAGAGTTAGGCAGGCATACGTAATGGAATGAGTATGAACTAAAGCCAGGTTTAGTAAGCGACGCCTACTGGCAGCACATAAAAACAGAGGAACATTGCAGACTATAGTCAAATGTGGATAGCCTGGATAAAAAAAAGAAAGTATTTACAAGCCTGCATAAATGGCAATTCCTTATTTGAAAAACTAAACATGAAAAACAACTCTAAATTGCAGCCTAAGTGATTTTTTTGTGTAGTAACTTATTTCCAAATGCCAAAATATCTAGAAAAAAGACCCTAAGTTGGCTCAGCTTTGTCTCCACATTTCTGAGATGCACCAGCCACAGTGTGTGTTTCAATGAGCAGATCTTGTTACAAAGATGACATCCTCTCGTGGTGCGAGTCCACAAACCTCCAGGGAGAGAGAGGACCAAAAGGCACAGCGCTCCCATCTCACCATCCAAATCCACAAGGTAAGCATGCTATTTTTATCTTTTTTATTTTGGCTGAAAAGACAGAGTTAAACTATAATATGCATGCAAATTTTTGCCATTGTTTTCTCAGCTTTGTCCAGCATGAATATTTTAAAACTACAAAACCATGGCTTTTTCCAACACTGGCAACCAGTGGGCCTAAAAATAAAGATGGGTTCTTTGTTGGGAAGCTTTGATGAAATATATGTTTTTATTTGTTTCATTGTGTTTTTACAATTAGGTAAGCAAAGAAAACTGCAGAGTTTATATTTGAAAATGTGAGAATGAATATTGGTGGTATAGTTGTTTCTAGGATAACTGATGGAACCATAAAATACTGATCAAATATGGACAACTGTAAGGCAAGTGTATGTTTATATGCAGAGATGAAAAATGCACATTGACTCAGGTACTGTGTTTAAACACAGTTTTGAGGTACTAACACTTTAGGGGGATACTGCAATTTTTACTGCACTACATTTATCTGATGGCTGAAGTTCCTTTGCAGAAGAAGCTTTTCCATGCAAAACATCAAATGTGATGCATTGTTAGAGTGTAAACTAGCCAACAGTACATGGAGCAGTTAGAGCTACAAATACATCTTACAGGTTAATGCATCAATAATTTAACACTCTGAAAGGAACCATTCTTCACTATGACTACTGTTACTTTTCACACTACAGTTTAAGGCTAATACTTTTACTAAAGTAAAATTATGAATGCTGGACTTTTACTGCAGTATTTTTCCTTTGTAGTATCACTACTTTTTCTTAAGCACACAATTTGGGCACTTTTACCATTACTGTTTCGATTGAAATGTGAACAGAAATTTAATTTGTTCACACACACTGACTCTGATGCGGCTGTTCATCACTCATCCCCTCTTTAAGGTGGTCCTACTATATCATCATGTTAAAAATAGATTCCCCTCCAGCCTATGAGGAAGCCCTGCACAGTCCCAAGTATGGGAACTTCCCACAGCAGCCACAGTATGGCTTCCCTGCTCC
>OMKZ01046694.1:2945-18375 GCA_900302535.1 Neoniphon sammara | reverse complement strand
CTCTTCTCCTGCCTCCCCGTGATCCCTCCGTCTCTCCTCTCCTCCCCTGCCTCCCTGTCATTTGCTTGTCCCTCTCTCCCTGCCTGTTGCTGAGTGATCCACTTCCTGCCCTTTAGAAACAGACAAATAAAGAGCCTGTTTCATAAATGGGAGAGAGACTGAGAGATAAAGTGAGGGAGGGAGGGGAGGAGAGAGGGAGGAGAGAGCAGGGATGCTGTCAAGTCCTAACAGTAGAAAAGCTCTTGTGTACCTGGGCCTACAGCCCAAAACACCACAGAGGCCATGACCTGAATGCACGCACACAAACACACACATACACACACTTATGAGGACTACTTACAAGGACTGTCCACTGGCTGTATTTATTCCCTAAATACTAGTGCCAAAGTAAACTAAGCCTAATCCTATTTCTAATCTCTTGCCTAAATTCAAAACCAGCATTATGTAAAAGTGACGACACACACACACACACACACTTGCAGCATCCTTTCAAATAGTTAAGTTTAAGATCACCACATCCAAAAATCCTCAGATCCTTTAAGCAGTCAGATTCACTCTTGATCCAATCCAATCTACTGGTTGATGTGAACAAGAAAAAATGCTTATGGCATTTTATCCTCTTGATGACATCATAAAGCTAACATGCTGTGTGCACTGGGAAAACGAATGAAATTTAAAAGAGTAACTGGGGATGCGATGGGCATATGGCTACTGCTGGGTGCTGGACTGGGGAGACTTCACAGTCCATTTCATATTCAGAAACAAATTGAATTATCTGGGCTGCATCTGTTTCCATGTGTTTATTGTAGACCGACGGATTATGAAATCCAGCAGAGGGGTTACTGAGGAGTCTTCCCGCATGCATTTCTTTCACTTGCTCGGGCTAAACCGAACATTGTTCAAGTCCCGCAAGCAGTTATGTGCTGGGAAATGAAAAACAGAGAAAATGTGACCTCCAGTTGGTGATCATCATAACACACCACAACCATCAATATAGCAAAAAATAATTATACTTCCAGAGAAGAACTAATTTATGCTGGTGAGAGTAGAAAAGGTGGGTAAACTATGACCTCCACTTAGTGATTATCATAATGGACCATGACCACCCTTCTAAATAAAAATCAAATATGTTTTGAAAGCAGCTTGTTTCTATGATTTTTTTTCCCCCTTAAGCCTGCACTAGGCAATTTATCATGTTGGCAGCTCCATTCAGACGCACCAATTACTGCACTGCCTTTCACAATATGGACAGATGTAAAACAAAGTAATTTTAGCGATTAGATGTTTTAAAAAGGTTGATTTTGGATATGGGGTAATATATTGTAATTCAAAACAGAACATAAAAACATCACTTTTATACTAAAACTGGTTTCCATGCTATCTGCCCATAAATGTCAAATTTCAACAACTTGGGAATCACAGAAAATCCAGCCTCCCCTTTCATCTTTACCCTCGTCTTTATACTGTTAATACTCTGATTTTTCTGACAGCACATTGAAGGCAGCATGATGTTTGTTTATTTGTTAGGTGGGCTTGGTCACAATTTATGCTCAACACAGTTAGTTTGTCAGTCTCAGCTTAATGTATGAAAGGTAGAATGTGCCAAAAGAAAGTTGGATGGCAGGGGGAGAAAGATGGACTCTTGACATGATGATCTTACGATAGCTGCTCATGTAGGCGTCGACTTGTCATAAACATTGGAGAGGCCAAAACAAAACAAAACAAAAATTTCTATTTGGCCGCATTCAACAGCCTACCATCTCATTGAACCAGTCTCCGGCTCCATTCTTGCCCTTTTGACCGGGTTTGGGGTACCATCATGATCGTGTTCCAGATCCGTGTGGACCGTGTCACCGGCCTGCTCGCTGTCATCGGAGCGAATTTTATTCCTGCAGACCTTAAAAATTGATATGGGCCCCGTCTCGGCTTGACCTGGAGCAGAGACAGCGGTGCCATTTAAGTTTACACGGCTGTGATCTGGGACCGGCCTGTCAGTTGGAGCCAGGGAATGAACCTCTGTTTGCGACCACAAATAATCCACTTATCCATAGTAGTTAGCTTACAACTTAACTTATGGGCTAACTAGACATATGCTAATCAGTAAGTGAGTAAGTGAGTTCTTATGTGATGCACTGAACTGAAAATAGCTAATTTTTGGGAGAGGTCATGGACACCGTGAACAGGAATCATGGCCGAATACAGGTCAAGTTTGGCTCCAAAATCAGAGTTTTTAATGTGACTTGTTGTTCATTCCTCATGTGGAAATATTTTGCTTCCAGCACAGTGTCAGGATTTCTTAGCTTTCAAATTGCCAGTTCTGGCACAAAGAGGATTTCCTGGCAGTGACTAGTTAAAAAATACAGTGAATCTTCAGCTTCTCAATTAATAGGGATGGAACACTTTTCTCTGCTGCAACCCTACTTTGTGATTCAGGCTGGTTCAGGCACAATATTTTTTACATAAAAATCCTGCCGAAAGCAACATATCTTTTTGACACTATTTACTGTGATGTATACAACCAATTCACACCAAATCACATCATCAGCCTAAAAATGTGGCTAAACCTAATCAAAGCAAAATGTGGGTAAATTGAATTTAGGTGGATTTTTCTCACATTATATTCCTGCCTACAATGCTACATCACCAGACCAGTCTCTCTCTCTCTCTCTCTCTCTCTCTCTCTCTCTCTCTCTCTCTCTCTCCTTTGAGCTTTTCCTCACGCTACTCCCCACCCCATCTTCTGTGTCATTGCCTAATTATATTCTTATGACTAAATACGTCACCCATTGGTATGGTGAGTGGGATGAGGAGAGAGTGCTCTGCACACCGAAGTTAATGGGATGTCTGTATTGCTCGGTCATTGAAGCGTCACAGTGTTTCCACACAGCCCTTCACACTGGGACTAATTGTACTGCTAGTTAATCTTCTCAGTCACGAGCTGCTTTGATAAGAGCTCTTCATTAATCCTGATTGCGGCTGTTAGAACCTGAATTTAAATCATAAAATATGTGAGAAAAGTGTAATTCACATTTTTCTCATTTTAATAAATACACAATTTCTCTTCCAAGTCAACAGTAATGCAGTGGCAAATAAAAAGCAGTGTAAATTCTCAGTTTGCTACTACTTACTATAATGTATATTAGGAATTTATAACATAAAGATGTCAGCCTTATAAAGTTAGCAAGCTCTGTCACATGAAAAGGTGTATAAACTGAGTTCAGGAGGGTTTACCTTCACTACACATCTGATGGTCAGTGGTGGAGTATTACTGTTAGGGAATGGAAAAATAAATGAAATGCATCGAATAGGTGGAAAGTTCAATCACTTAATGGCTTATAATGGAGACAGGTGGGATGATGCTGCTTTAATATTTTAACTTCCTATCTCAAATATAACATCCACAGCAATGCATACAGTATTTGTCCTTACTAACTGGAATTGAGTAAGGGGGCTGTTATACTTTGCACGTCCGCGTGTCCGCAAGGGTCCGCTTGACGTTAATTTTGTCACCAACTGACATCAGCAGATGTCCGCGCGGACAGGTAGCGGACATCTGCTGTGCAGCCATTTTTTTGTGACCGCCCGGACTGTATGCTCTGGTACGTTCACCACTGCACATGCTCCAGGAGGTTTGCCTGTACTCACATTTCATTTCTGAAGAATAGAGACAATCCAATGTGTGCAAATTCGTGGAGAGAAATTGCCCAGGCAGTGGGGAGAGACGTGGAGGCATGCAGGTAGAAGTGAAAGTATCTCTGAGGCAGACTGAAAGCCACTCAAACTTCATTAAACACTCACTAGAAACAGGATCCCTTAATTTAACTCCATCCTTAAAAAGGCGTTTTGCGTGTGGATGAAAGGAAAACTAGGGGCATATTAAGGGCTTTGTGTTTCATTGTGGTAGTTGGACACCCTTCTGGTGAAGCGCGTCCCCTCGCGACAGCCAAATTCTAGTATAACAGTGCCGCATGCATGTCCGCAAGCTCATCTGCAACTGTCCGCGTGTGCACCCATTTTGAAGTATATCAGCCCCTTTACAGCAAGCAAAGAAATTACTCACATCTACGAAGAGGAAGTAACATACTTTTAACATACTTAGGAATTAGCAGAGACTACTTTCCCTGTTATTGGAAGTGATGGTGGTGGGGAGGACTGTAGCTGTGTCCCAATTCAGGGCAGCCGACTTCAAAAGGTGCTGTCCTCAGAGGACTGAAGGCTAGACCTTCTACGAAGCTAATGATTGCTAATTGGGACCTGGTGACCTCTCCCCCTGTATCATCAGGGGTCAATAATCCAGTAATCCAAATTTGGTGATCTGGATAGTGATATTCAACACACAGTATCTTGCAATAACAACAGTATATTAATCATGTTCGCTGTTTTAGGTTGACAACACATAAACAAGTTTTAACTATCCAGATAGGCTAATCCTAGGGCTAAAGTTTGCTAGCCAGCCAGCTAGCAAACTAACTCACAACAATATTTGTAAATTTAAAAATAATTCTGTGCCCTGGAAGCTCTCTTTTACGAATGCACTCACAGTGTATGCTAAAGCGTTAGCATGAAGCACCACAGCCAATGATCTACGGGGGAGACATGCATGATTTTGGTATCAAAGTTCTCATCATGTAACAGGTTGACGAACAAAACAATCTCCCAATTTGGTGTATTCCTACATCAACTCTAACCAATTTTTAGCACTAAAATATTCTTCAATACACCTTGTCCATGCATGCTATGGCTCTGTTGGAGCCATGTGGCTTCAGCCTCCAGGGAATGCTTCCATCCATCCCTCCGACATCCATCCACACTCCTCTCCTGTTCAAACGATCTTACTGCCCTCCGCCAAACATGTAATTTCCTTTATTATCTGTCCATCTGGAATAATGTGTGCGTCATTGACAGGCCCAATTGGATGTTAATAAACCCACAGTGAACTTTCCACACCATTATGTCCCATCAGGCCTCAGCAAGGCAGGAAGAGACCACAGCAGGGCGAGAATATGCTCTGGTAATTAAAAAAGTATATTCAGCTGTGTTGGACAGCGTTTCTCTGGCCATGGCACCGCAGTGGCTTTGTAGAACTGTATGATTTGTAAAAAGTGGAATCCTAATTGCAGTGTAGAACTCACACCATGGTATCTGGGTCTGGAAAACCTTAAATTTAAATCATGCATTTCTCTTCACCATGTAATAGTTGAGAGTAAATTTCATTTGATGTAAATATTAAATTACATAGTGCTATTGACAGATTCTTACATTCACAGATATTTAATCATAACAGAGTTGAAGGCAAGACAAATTAATTGAGACAAATGCCATGAACTGTGTAGTTTCACCAAAAGAGGTGAATTGGACCAGCAGTAGCATTGGCTATATTTTCATATGTTGTGTTACATTACAGTCAGTCACATTAAGGTTGACCCACATGCATAACCAGGGTTAATTTTGACAGCTATTTTAGATTTCGTCTTAGTCTTTAAACAAAAATGCATATTAGTTTTAGTCACATTTTAGTCGTTTTTATCCTTCATAGTTTTAGTCTAGTTTCCGTTGACGAAAACTCAAAATGTTTTAGTCCAGTTGTAGTCAACGAAAAATCATTACATTTTAGTCAACATTTTGGTCAATTTTCAGTCACATTTGATAGTACTTAAAGATAGATACTTAAAGTCATTTATAATTAGACTAACACTTTAACACTTTAATAATAGTACTTAACAACCTTGTTGTTAATTAAAATTACAGCCAAGCAGTACCGGACATTAATTTTAATTTGTAGTATTCAGATTGTTTGGTTGAAGCACATTTTATTTAGTAGTGGTGATAGTGTTTGATTGCGCGACGGGTGGATTAAACATGACAAAGTCGAGTAACGTTATCCAGATGCTAACAGATGTCTCCGGTTTAACTTCCTGCAGCTATCAATTTGTCAAAGCTTCCCTGACACTGCACATTGTGCAGATAGGCTATAACTACAAACAAACTAAAAACTACAAACATAAGAGCTGCATGTCCAAATTTCAGATCAATCGTGAAAAGTGCAACATGCAAAATCCAGTTTAAAAAGCACCAAAATCACTCACTCTGAGCCCCAGGTAAGTAGCTAAGCCTCATAAGTCAGCAATGCAGACGGATATAGTTGTTCAAATCCTACCTTGTAGCTGTATAGTGACAAGGATGACTGCATTCATTGCTTATAGTTGGAGAGAGCAGCAAGCCACAGGGAACATATATGCATTTTAGTCTTGTCTCGTCTTGTCAAAGAAAACGAACATACATTTGGCCATAGTTTTTATTATCAAGGATCTATTTTTAGCTCGTCATTGTCTCGTCTTCGTCATGGAAAAGAGGGTCGTTAACGAACATTTTTCGTCCTAATTTTTGTTAACTAAATTAACACTGCATGACAGCTCTTAAATTAATAAAACAGGGTTAATACAATATGACAAACATGTTGGATGTTAGATCCCTAAACATTTAATTTCCTGCTGTCCTTTTTCTTAAACTGCTCATTTATAGTTTCATACCTTTCTTCAGCTATGATCAATCTAGTTTTGACCGATTTATTTATTTTGGTTGTTAAATTAATCTTAAACCCAATTCCATGTTGCATTATAATGGTATCAAAATGCGTAAAGTTGACTTTCTGAGACCTGTAGATACCCCACACGCACATGTGCACACATACACACCATCTGCATTTCGGGCGCCATCTCCATGTGTGGCCATGGCTGGGAACTTGCATCTCAGCCCTGTCAGGCCATAACTGACTGGAGTGGCTGATAGACATGATAGACGGGCAGTATGATCAGGAGCTGGCTATGAGAGTGACCATGTCAGCCGTGAGTAATGGTGTTATTACAGGCATGAAGTAACCATGAGAAATGTCCAGTGGGTGATTAATATTGCCCTTAGCTATAACCTCGAGACAATCATCCCTGACTTTTATTTCATCCCTACACAGAAAGGATCTGGGATCTGCAATAGACCCACATTAAAAAGCCCTAAAAGGAGCCAATAGGTGGCACAAGGTTTAGAAAGCCACAACTGAGTAAAGTGCTTTCAGATGGCAGTGAATAAGGTGGACTGAAAGATTCTCATTGAATCCAAGTTGATGTGAATGACATGGATACTTTTAAGATACTACAGCATAGTGAAATGAGAGGTTCACAAATAAAGTTCAAAATAAGTTTTTCCAGGAAAAAAAATCATTGTACAAGAGTATGGGAACAAATGTCTGTGTACATGCTACCATCATACACACACATAAACATACACACTCAAACACGCATATGCCTTTAGACTGCTCAGTGCCACTACTACTCACCATTAACTGATGGAGTGGTCCATCAATCAACCACATTGATTGATACCTCACATGCACACATAGGGACCTGCTGTTTAATGTAAATGCATTCACTCCCTTCTGTCTTCCTTGTCCCATTCCACCCCCATGAACACACACACACACACACACACACACACACACACACACACACACACACACACACAGAGAGAGAGAAAGATACATACAGAGAATCAATCTCTGCTATCCCATGAGCTACTTTTGTATGGTGATTTAGGAGAAACAACCTGACCTCTTCCACTCAAAGTGCACCTTTACTGAAGGGTGATATATATCTCTTCACTGAATGTCAGCCTGGTGACTGATGTGTGTAGTACAATGGGTAAAGCAAACTCTGGCTTGGGTTGTATGCAGTGGTGGAAATGGGGGGAATGCAGGGGAACGCTGTTCCCCGAGTAAAAGTGGGAACAGCGTTCCCCCTCAGATTTCGAAAATCTATTCAATGTTTTTAATAGGGGGAAATCACTTATAGCTGTTTTACACTGTTTCTAAAGTGTGTTCATGAAACTGAACGCTCTTTAACGCACCGCAAATCCAGTCAGAGCCCAAACAGCCAATGGGAAGCCATTAAACAATAGTAACAAGGGAAGGCGGAGTTGGGTGGTCCAGCCCCACCCACAATATAAATTTAGGATTCATGTGATCTTTTTCCTTCTCTGGTTCCAGTTAGGGAGGAGAAATTCCCACTAGAGGTTGAAAGTCACGCTGTGTCGGTGAGTGTGTTAATTGCCTTGGTATAGTAATCAAAAAGCTTCATTCAAATCACACAAGGAGTCAAATAAGTTTTGTTGTTGTCTTAATATTACGTTAAGATATGTAGGAAGGTTTGTGGTTAAAACATTTAAAACGCCTGTGTGTGTGGTACCGTACTCAAGTACTCAACGTAAGCTAACTATCTTACGCGAAGTTAGCTAACAAGCTAGCTGGATATCAAGGTTGGATTAATTACTGGCAACACAGCTGTAACGTTAACGGCAGTGGGCGATTGGTTAATTTTTAACAGGGGGGATGGTCCAAAGCATCAATGAGTCAGGCACACTATACTAACATATTCAACTAAACAAACCCTCTGCCCCTGTATTCTCTCTCCGCTAACTGGGGGACGGAAAGGGGGGATGACAGGTTAACAAGGGGGATGCATTTTGGTCATTTAGCTAACAAGGGGTATGGCATCCCCCCTCATCACCTACTGATTAACGGTACCAAAGCAAACCCTCTGTTAAGGTAGATTAATTATCTCTGCCAGGATTTTATGTGTTTGGTCAGGTGTGTCTGATTAAAGGGCTATAATAATCAGCCTAATACGCTTTTTTTCTCTCTATTTTGGCCATGTCCGCTCCGATCGCAGGTGAAAAAATCCAGGACGTGCGTTGTGTTTTCTGGGCGAGATTATAAAGCATACTGCTGACAAAGAAAGCAGACAGAACACACTGTAACACCTTATGGCGATTACTGAAATGAATACATGGAATCTCGCCTAATACTCCAGTGAATGATTTCCGATACTGGTCTGTGAACGCATCATACTCCAGTCGCAAAATGGAGGGAAACTTTCGGTTGGACCTGGCGGTAGAGTTACATTAATACCTGATGGACATATCAAAGTTTTCCAAAGATAAAGACAGGGTGACAGCTACTCAGCCTCATCCATCAACACCACCACAAAATATTACCTCAGCTTAGTGCACACTCAGCTGAAATAAATTACTAGCAAGCCTACCTGATATTACTGTTAGCTACCAGACCCACCTGAGATCTCCCTACCCAATTTACTGGGTGCCCCAGTAATATGCTATTGTGCCCAAGTAAAAAAGTAGCCAATTATATATATATTTTAAGTTAATAAAACCATATGTTTATTCAGTGGCTACAATGCAGCTTGATAAAGTTGCCCTCTCACCAGGCCTGGAATTTCATCATTTTAGGGGCAAGGCCAGTCAGCCTTTGGTACTGTCAGTTTTTTGAGGGCACAAAGGCCAGATGCCAGGGCACCAAGGCCATCAAGTAAAACACAATAACAACAACAACAACAATGATAATAATAATAATAATAATAACTATTATTATTAATAATAATAATAACAATAATAATAATAATAACTATTATTATTATTATTATTATTATTATTATTATTATTATTATATACTTATTATTATTATTATTAGTAGTAGTAGTACTAGTAGTAATAGTAGTATTTAGGCTGTCATCCATCCTTGCCCGTTACAATCAACATCATAGATGGTACGGGCCACAGCCCCCAAACACAAAGTCAATCATCTGTGTCATCCCAGTGATTGTCAATGATAATACCATCAACAGGCTGAACATAATTAGTGCCTCTCCAAAACCTAGCATTTAATATATTCAGTCATTAAGTCTGCTGTGGCTGAATACGTTTATAACAGTGTGGTCAGAACACACATTCCAATTTGTAGGCCGTAGCTTAGTATAAACATAATACCATAGGCCCAGGGCTATCATCAAACGTCGCACAATGCCCCATTCAGTTCCCCATTCAGTTTTCTGGGCCTTTATTGTCAGAATGGCCGCTTATTGAATGTCTGACATGTCTCTTTATGGTCCTTTCTTAAAAACTGAATAATTAACTTGGCTGATGTTGAGTCATTGTAATGTTAAACCGACTAGTCAAATATGTCAACAACACCATATCAACATTGGCCGTAAGTGGTATAAACATAGAGCTAACAGCCACATTAGGTAACACTTATCTTTAATGGTTGATTAGCTAACCTTCAATTTCGAACTTTCCATCAATTTTTCGCTCTAGTGGTTAATTTGGTAGTCACCGACTGTTAAATCAGTTATGACCGTCACTTGTCTTTACGAGCCAGGTTCTTCAAAATGAAATCCTTAGCTTGTATCGGGTCCGTGAATCTCGTCTCACCTCGTTCTTGTGTTGTAATCCTCAGAACTGCTGGGTATGTCAAATAGCGGAATCCCTCGCACCTCTCGCACTGAGTAGGTGTGTCTCAAATCGGACACTTCAGTTAGTGCGCTTTCTGTTAGTACACTAAACTGTCAGTACACTTACTCCCGCAGTGCGCGAATTTCGACAGAGTAGCGTTGACTGTGTTCGGAATGGGGCACTAACACACTAAGCACTGCATACTCACTGAGTATGTACTACATACTACATACTCAAATGATAATTTAGCATGCTATCAGCAATGGTGAGTTCACACAGAAGTATACTCTAGCAGCACATGACCACACACATTTATAACTTAGAAGAACAACTTTTCAGCTACTCAGCTAGCAAATTGATACTTTAGTACTGCACTTTTCATTTATAGTTTGTAAGTGAAACAAGATAAGTTTATTTCTGTTTGTGAGGCAGCTTGTAGAAGCTGTGGCAGCTGTGGGGCCAGAGCAGTGCATTATGGGACAGATTCAGTATGTGAAGTAACATCAGCAACATACTCAGAAATTGTTCCGTGATTAGTATGTATCAGGAAAATCTTGCATACACAAATTATTCTTACTAAGCATATGAAACACACTACATACTCTTTTCATATCACATATAGTATGATTAGTATGAGTAGTACCCCATTCCGAACACAGCTGTTGTCTCAAATCTACTACTCAGTCACTGAGATTTAAAAAAAAACAAAACATTGAGAGTAAATGATTTAAACTTGCATTTGTTGTCTGTGGGAAATCCTACTGCTCACCCCTGTGTAAAGGAACGAGTCCTAGGCTCTCTCCTAGGTGGCGTTGTCTTTATCAGCGTTCCAGTTCTTAATCCAATCCTAATCCAGTCCATATTCAGAAGACAAAGTGGTCAGTGACCAAACCAAATTTCATGCAATTTTTTAATGAATTTAAACAATTGTGTCATGGTATCCAACACTGAAAAAAAATGGATGTGGGCGGGGCTGGACGTCCGCCTTCCCGCGGGCCGCAGCTGGTAGTACTTGTAGCTCGCCCACTGCTGGAGAGCTGCTGTCAGCAGGAGCAGCAGGGCTCAGTCAGCTCTGATCCGTTCACGGAGAAATAAGACAGCAGCTGGTGAGTCTGTCTTTCGGATCATTTGTTTTTCCTACAGTAGAAAAAGTCGAGCTTGCTGACAGTGTCTGTGAGTCAACATGAATGACTGTTCTTGTCCAGCTAACTAGACCAAATTCCATTCAAAATTACCTAATTACAACAAGATTTAAGAGCTCTGACAAATCACTGGTGTCTTTTAGAATATTCGGCATGTATGTGACTCACAGAACAACACTTGACTACAATTAAAAACTCAACATTTACCACCAATTCCAGCTGCTTGCTAAGGTTACAGCCACAGGTGCCATCAATCATTTTTTTAGTGTGTTGCGTTAAATTGCAGTTGTTTAGTAGCTCTAGTCCATGTGATGTTGTATAAATTGTTAGTTTTATGCTTATGCTTAGTTCATGTATACAGTTACTACACATGTTTATGAACTACGATAGTATTGTGTTCATAAACAGCTCATGAACGTAGCCTGTAGTAGTCTGTCATTTAAATGAAGAAAACAGCCTGTAGACTGTAGTGCAGCACACAAGATAGTTTAAAACTATCCAGGCTCTATTTATGAAAAACAACTGAGGTTTAAATTGCTATGAAACTGTGTTATGTGGGTGAATTGATGTTTAGTAAACCAAAGCATTGTTGATGAATGTTGAAATGAAAATACCTAAAGTGAGATTAGATTTATTTGTAACAATAAAAAATACTGTTTTTGGCAACATGCATAATTTGCAGCAATGCAGCAGAAACAATGCAGTGGAGAGGAGAACTGAGGAGACCAATGCAGTGGAGAGTAGAGAAGAAGATGCAATGTCAATCCTCTCTTTTTAAAAGGTAAATATACATTTATTTCATATTAATATCAGAATTCCAATGAAGAGTTCATTTGGTAACCTTCTCATTGTCTGTCATTTGTCTTTCACAGAGAGGAGAGGAGAACTGAGGAGACAGAATGCAGTGGAGAGGAGCATGTTTTTGAAAGCTGAATAAGCACTGTCATCAAATCTGTCGTTAATAAAATCAAGGGGAAATAATCAATAGATCTCAGAAATCTTATTTTAACTAACTTTAGTTTTTATGTAGCTCTCATGGTACTGAGTAAATTAAATAAGGAAAATAAAATCAGTCAAGCATTTAACTCTTGATTTTATCAGAAATATTCTACATTATTGTGCAATGCATGAAATACACTTCACTAGCATGTATTTGTTAAAAAAAATGTTAATGTAAAAACACCTTTGGTGATTATCTTCACATTTCACATTTGTGCAGGTCAATTCATTTGCCTGTGTACACGCATTTATGTCCAGACAGAGATTGTTACACGTCAGCCTAACAACTCTGTACATGCAACAAGCTGCCATTGGGGTGAAGTCGACAGCAGATGAAGCTCACATATGAAGACGGGGCAACAGACAGCTCTACAAACATCTCAGCAGAACACAGGCAGGGTTGAAAATAGCTCCAGGACAGTAACCATGGCAATGACAGCCTCCAGCCACACTAGGATGAAACACAGAATGGGGAGGAGCTTTTACACATGTTCCCCATGCAGCGCAGTCAACCAGGCTGTTTACACCCAGTTGCTGGGACATTCTCCGCTTGGTCAACTTAAGTGATGACAACACATAGAGACCAAAATAATCCACATATTACTATCATCCAACACTACGCAAGGGATACTGGGTTCCATTCTAACAGTCAAACACACCCTATGTTGAGCGACAGCAGGCGACCTCCATGTTACGAAGTAAGAAGACTGACCTTTTAGTAATGAAAATGTGTTAATGTTATATGCCCTGTAGGTTCATACATTTTAAAAATGAAATATTAACTAAATATAAGTGAGGTCGCCAGGTTATAGATGTTATAGATGACAGGAAAGAGCGAGGTTAATTATAAATAAAGTGGACTCTAGAGAGCACACTGACAGATTGTTTATCAATGCAAGAGTTTTGAAATATTTGAGTGAATTTTAAACTTTGATGATTATTTGTGAAGCAAAAATGGTTTACCTGTAAGTGTACAGAAGTTATTTATAGCGAGACCAGTAGATCAGGACCATTGACAGAGATGTAACTTCAAAAATCAGTATGCACATACTGCTGTGAAACAGATGTGCATCTCAGTATGTGGGGTAAGACTGTGGAATTCACTAGGGTATGAACAGAAATGTTGTTCTAATATCAACCAATTTAAGAGTAAATATTAGAGAAGAATAATTATTGACATGAAAAATATTTCATGTTAATTTTACCAATCTCCTACACAAAACTGTCCGATATAGCATCTAAAATAACTTACAACTTCACTTTTGTGCTGCTGCAAGTTCTCATTTTCTCATTGCTGATACAATTCTAGTGGCATCCTATCACTGAATATAGTGTATGCTAAAATATTTCAACACTGTATTCCTACACCTTCCTTTCAACCAGTACTGAGCTCCATAGTGCTACATTCTCCATTCCATTGTTTACCACTTACAAAATATTAAAGAGTGCTACCTTCCCCTGCCACAGTGCAATAAGTTGCATTTCATCTGACACAGCCAGGGCTGACTTCACTGTATGACTGTGTTCACACTAAGATGGGTAAGAAAGTAGTGTGCTTGTGTCCACGCTAGGCCATTTGTGAAAAGTTTCCCTTCCACAGTGATATGCTCAACAACACACAAAAACAGTAACAGCATGCCATATTGGGCATGCTTAAGCCCATGACCCATGACCTATGACATGGAAGTGTTGTCATAGCTCTGCTAGCCCGTAAGCCAGCCTATGCAGATAGTGGCATTAAAGGAATACTCCAATGTTTTGGGCTAAATACCCTTTTTCTGACTTACCTAGAGTGAGGCAAATGTTCAGTACTATTTCCACCTCTGTACATCCACTGGTTTGGTTCCTATTGTCAGCATTTTGTGTCAGCTTAGCACAAAGACTAGATTGCAGGAACTATAATAGTTGTTCCTGCCATCTAACTTCTCCTAAAATGGCACACATTAAAAAAAAAAAAAAATCAAATCCAGGAAGTGTATTTCATTACCATATTACACACATGATAAATTGTGTAAATAAGACAGCTTTGGATTTGCTGTAAGGTTTATTTTTTCACTTTGACGGAGCTAGGCGAATGACTCCTGTGGACTTCAAGTCTTTATGCTAAACTAACACAAAATGCTAACCATTGGAACGTCAAGCCTTTTTTTTTCTTTTATACTTGATACATTGTGTAAATAATACAGATTTGGAATTGTTGTAAGGTTTATTTTTTCACTTTGATGGAGCTAGGCTAACGACTTCAATCCTTTATGCTAAGCTAACATGAAATGCCACCAATAGGAACCAAACCAGTGGACATACAGAGGTGAAAATGGTATCAAAGATCTTGTCTTGTCAATCTGGGTAAGTTGGAAAAAGGGTATTTTGCCCAAAACATTGGAGTATTCCTAATGATAATTATTTCAAAATCAAGAAACATAACAGACAAAAGCAAACATCTTTGTTTGGACTGACAATGAGGTTGAACTGCTTTTAAAGGTAACAAACAGGAACAAGTCATCTGGGGATGTTTGTATGTTTTTCCCCATCTACACTACAACACTAGACTGACATTAAAATTCATCCACTTTGGTGGGTATTTTTGAAAATAGCTGTTTTAAGTGGTTAGTGTGGATGGAAGGCCAAAATGGAGGAAAAAATCCAGCTTAGAGCGGGCATAGCATTAGTCAGTAAATGGGGGAAATCACTTCATTAAGCAATCTAAAAGTATTTTTGTTTTATTTTGGATATGTTGTTATAAGCATCAACATATCTTGTTTGGCTTAGTTTAAAAGAGATACATTCAATGTTGAGAAATCAAGTGGCCCACAACTGCAGTCAGAAGAATTCCTCCTTCCTTAAGTGAACCTCCTAACTGATCAGTACCATACTGGAACAGGCAATGGTTAATATAATAAGAGACCAAATTTAGCATATCAGATGAATTGAAAAATGCATGTGAATTTAAATGTTTAAATATGAATTTTTTTTTTTTTTTGAGCCATTGAGCC
>OMKZ01046692.1:0-11251 GCA_900302535.1 Neoniphon sammara | reverse complement strand
CTTCTTCTTCTTCTTATTATTATTATTCCGGCTGATTTTCTGCGCGAATCTCCTCCCACAGTTTTCAAGCTATCGGCACCAAACGAACTGTAAAACGTCCGGCCCGATTCAGTGAGGTGTGCTTGTACTTTGCTAAGCGATCCGATGCACAGATTTTTCACAATTCCAGAAAAACTGCGATTTTTGGCCCCATAGAAAATGAATGGCGGAATGTTCAGAAGCAGCAAGGGAGCCTATCTGATTGCCACAGACGCTGGCTGGGACCCAGATACACATGCAGCTCTCTGTCTCTCCTAATGCCCTCTGTGACCACAGCCTAGCACCCACTGCAGCACCCTGACACCCACCCAGAGCACCCTACCAACCATCCAGAAAACCATAGCAACACCTAGCAACCACTCAGAACACCATAGCAACTGCCTAGCAACGCCCTAGCAACCACCCAGAACACCATAGCAACTGCCTAGCAACCATCCAGAACACCATAGCAACTGCCTAGCAACCGCCTAGCATCACGTGCAACTGTCCGTAACAGCCTAGCAACCTCCCAGAAGACTATAGCGATGACCAAGAAACAGTGTTTATTTTTACTGTCCTAACAGCATGTATCAACAAAAATTGCTTGACAGCAATCACCCGCATTTTCTTCAGGAAATGCACCTTTCTAGTGTAAATTAAGATCCCGCTTATAAAGTGAATTAGAATTACTATTCAATTATTTATTTTTATATTTTTACAGTTAGGTTTCTTAACCTTTTTTCTGTCTAAACTAAATGTAAATTAAATTTAAAAGTGAAACACTGTATTATTTATGGCCATGATCAAAGGAATTCCTTACACACATGACATGACATCACATATGCCACAATCTAGGGAAAGAAAACCTACTCACCTATGGCCAAGTGGTCTGTGCCTTAAGCACTGGAGCCTCACCCAGCCATTGACTTCAGCCGCAAGTTTTATGTTTGAGGCATTGTCAGACAAAGTTTTCCTCTTTTAGGTCCCATGCGGCCATCGCTTCTCTCAGGCTATTGGGGATGTTTTGGCCTATGTGGTCCTCAGGGAAAAACGCAGTTTGGAGATGTTTCATCTTCATAGTGAAATCCGCATTTATGTAATGTAGAGTGAGGCTTATTTACAGTTCCATGGTGACCATAATTATGTCCGTTGTGGCCGCAAAATTTAAGAAACTATTAGCATTCCAGAAACTAATGTGTTTTTAGTGGAGACTTTATGAAATGTAATGATATAAACAAATACCAAATCAGGGACTGACCAAGTTGCTATTTTCATCCCTTTTTCCCTCCTCTTCAAAGTTTGTGTGAATGTAGTCACCAAATACTCTATCATACCAGAGTAAAGAGTAAAAGTATTACTTTTATCATTTCTTTATATTATTTTCAATGTTTCATACTTAACTACTTTGTCATTCTCCCTCAGAATGGCTACCATTCCCACTGGCCTAAAGAAAAAGTTCGCCTGGACAGCAACAACAATGAGAACTCCGTCCCCAAAGACTTTGACACCATCGACAGTAACAGCAACCTGGGAGCGCAGTCCCAACACCAGCAACCGCCTTTTGCCAATGCCAAACGCAAGCTGGATAAAGCCCAGGTGCAAAGCATGCTGGGAAAATCAGCCAATGAAGTTCTCATGTACGCTCCCATCCAACCTAGAGGGAGGGGGCGTGACCACACCCACATCTATAAATCCCAACCTCATGTGCCAACCAGCCCTGCAGTAGTGCAGGGATCCAATCGGGATCCTTCTTCCTACCAGTCCAAGAAGTCAGGCTCAGCGCTGTCTGGTTTGGAGCAGAGGAAGGAACAACTACAGTGTGAGATCAGTGGAAAGGAGTCCATTTCAGCTTTGTCTAGAGCCAAGAGCAGGGAATGTCGGCAACAGATTGTGGAGGTTTACTGCAAACACAAAGAGAGGGCGCTGATGCCTGAGAAAGTACCTCGCTACTGCCCCATTGAAGGTGAGATTTATACAATTAGCAGACCAATTTCAAATCCGAAGTGGTGACCGCAAACATGTCATCTTCTGTGATTGATGCAGTCCACTTCCCCTAGAAAATGCAGTGCAGTGGTGTGATGCAACATTTTTCCAGATTTTGTCAAAATTTGATGAGTGATGGCTGAGACTGAGCTTGATGGGTGGACAAATCAACAGTCCCTAATCCCCACCCACCTGCTACCTCTCAATTTCATCATAAAGGTTTGAGCTGAGCAGATCTTCTGAAACCATTTTAGTTCAAATTGAAGCACCTGCCATGTCAACTACTGTCATTTGCATGTTGCCACATGAAACGAGATTTGTCCTTAGGACCAGTGGCGTACAGTACACATTAGTCCTATAATAAATAATAAAAGTTATAAAGTCCTGTATAGTTCTATATATATTTATGCTTGTCCTTGAATATAGGATTTCAAGAGAAAAATCAAGGTCAGAGTATGGTTTAGGGATTTATTTTGGGTACCCTAACCCTAAGACTAAGTCCTAACTCATTATGAATGTAAGTAACACCATCAATTCTTTCTTTTCTGAACTTGTTTTCCCCACATGGACCAGGACGGCAGAGGCACTATGTCTAAGGTACTAGGTTGATACTTGATACTAAGGTTGATACTAAGAGCTGAAATATAAATATAGTCTCAGACTTTCAGCAAATGAAAGGGTAAGAGTGACTAGCAAATTGAAGGACATGAAGAAAGGTAACAAGAAAGAGAGGCTGTCGTTTTGAAGCATCAAATTGGAGAGTCAGAGGTTTTGCCTCCAAATTTATCCTTTAAGAAACATTTTTAACCCAGCACGTGCCGAGGCACCAAGGACCCGTTTGATCTCAGCAAGATGTCCTGATTAGTGCTTGTTCTATTTTCAGGCCACATTCCAGGCCTTTCTGCATGAATGCATACAGCTCGGCTACTTACCACAGTGATGTTACTCATACAGTGTAATGACACCATAATTAAACAAGCAGTTTGTAGTCTTATATTTGGACTGGCTGACTAATGATTTACTTGTAGTTATGCTGAGTGAACCACCCTGGGACATTTGAGGTTTAATTTATATGATTATAGGTTGCTTTGATGATACACTAGTCATTATACGTTTGTATGTACAGACTAAAGCTGGGTTGGAAAGTCTTGAGAAATTATTTGGTTTGGGTTGGGGTGATGTTTAGGTTTGATTGGCTTGTGCTCAGTCTTCTCAAGACAGGAAGAGCAGGGTTGTCGGAAGAAAGCTGCGCACACACATACACATACACATGTTCCGTTCCATGGGTGCACAAAACTGTTCCCCCTGCCTTCTTCTGTCTGCACAACTACGCACATCTCAGATGGCTGATTACTGTTATTTTACCTCCAGCTCCTATCCCTGCATGCCCCACAGCCCTGGATAGTCACTAATTAGGCCTGGCTGCTTACAGCTCCACCCCCTATTTCCCAGGAGGCCTCACCCAATGCCATCTTTAGAGTGAACATCATGATATAGAAGAACTTAGCTGTCACAGGGTTATATATACAAGGAGCAGATTTAGCTCAGCCAACCACAGAGAACAGAGAAGAATTAGGTAGTCTGTGATCCCTGAATATATCTAAAAAGAAAAAAAAAAGTGAGAACAGAACATGACATGCAGGACTCGAGGCAGAACGGGTTTGAAATGTGACCAAGAAATTCTGTCCAGGGCCAATGGTAACCTGTGCTCACGCGAATCAGAAAATAGACTGCCTTTTGGACTTACACGTGTCCAAGACAATTTATAGCCAGCCTGTTGTTAATGCCTGGTTTGAGCTTTCTAAATTTCTGTATCAGCTGGACAGTAAGCTTCTCCTGTGACCTCCACTTCACCCCCTGTCCACTCTGTGTCACTCCCTACTATAAAAACCTTTGCACACAGCTCAAACTGCTCCAACACCAGCTCCAACACCAGGAAAACCATCCCTCAAAAACAAAAGGACACCTAAATATTTGTCACAAAACATGTTTCTGTATTTTTCTGTAAATGTATTTCTGGATAACTTTTGTAAGACTGACACATAGACTATTTGCCACGGGATACCAACAAGAATCAGCCAGGCAAAAATTCAGCAAATTTAAGCTAAATCTTATAATGAAGTACTGGCGTCAGTCATTTGATATTGGCATCACAATTCACGTTATGTTTTACAGCAAAACAAGCACTATAATATCAACCACAGTTTAAGAGTTGCAATCTCAGAAAAACTAACTAAAGACTAAGGAAATTGTTCATTTTATTGGTTGTATTTGAAGCAAATTTGTGATTCCCCACATATAACTGCAAATACTTTAGATACTGATATCAATATTTGGGAGTAAAAAACTTCTGATAACAAAATATTGGCTGTAATTTTTTGGTTTACATAAAAACATACCCTTGTAGCAAAGAGTTCACATTTGGTGATCAAATGAATAAAGTAAAAAACTAATAAACATATAACTGGAGACTTGATATTTTACACATGAAAATAAAGTTGTTAATACAGTCTGCAGCACCATCTGCTCAGCTGTGAGTGGCAGCTCTGTCATTCTGGGCAATATATATGCTGGTATAGATATATCAGTGATGAACCAATATCAGCAGAAAGTATCGGCCAACTGATATTTTAGTTAGACTCTGTGTCCGTGTCGGTGATATCAGGAATCTGGAATTCAGAGAAACGTGGTGCATCACCAAACTAGTGAGTTCCCAAAGAGTATTTACCATCTGGAAGCTGATGTGAACGATATCAAAAGGCTCCTACAGATATTTTTTCCCATGATATTGCTGTCGCAGACAAATGTTGACAAAATATGATAAAACGTGACAGAATCTTTCTTCGTTAGTTCACATCGATGGTCCTAGAACGCACTGTGTGGCACACTCAGTGGCAGACGATATGGGTGGACTATGACCAAAGACTGGCTAAGTCAGACTTCTGACACTACCATAAATTTGTGTCCACAATCGGACAGTGTGACTTCTGCTACGATCCACGTCTACGAATAACCAATTGGAATAGGTTCCCCCCCGAACTTCATCATGCATATTAAACATTATTGACGATTAATTTCATGGAAAATAAAATTCAAGGGGTTCAAAAGAGTTTTTATTTTTTTGTACACGGAACAGAGAGGGAGTGAAACCTCTTCTCTCCGCTCTGCCAGAGAGAGCATGCAGAGCCATGCTAACTCGCGTCCATGCATAATGGTGTGGTCTGAAATCAGAGGATTTCCAATGGAGGTCTGGACCAGATCTGCGTTTTTGTGCGTCACTGAGATTTATCGTCATGACTGGCCAGGCAGATCAATCAAACAATCTGACGCCGCAAACTTGAAATCTTCCAGTTTGACACATCCTTGCAGTCAAGATTTTAGGAGACTCGTCTCATACAATGTGACATGGAGGGATCTTGTAAGATAGCTGTTGTCGCACAGTCTAAAGGCAGTTTAAGTTGGAAATTTGCATCCATTTGTATTTTCCAAAAAAAAAAAAATCAGTACAGCAGTAAATCTAACTCCTGAGTGCAGCCCTTCAACAGCTAATGCCCCTGTCTTCCCTGTCCAGGAAAGGCCAATGTAAATGTCCAGTGGGATGAGGAACCCTTGGACGCTGCCCCCACTACGCCTGTACGCATGGCCTTCGTCCTGGTTGTCCATGGCAGGGCATCGCGTCAGTTCCAGCGGCTCTTCAAGGCTATCTATCACACCTCCCACTACTACTACATCCATGTGGACAAGGTGAGACGACTATGGAGTCCCACAGAGCACCACAAGCCATCATGCACCATAGATCTCACTAAGACGCCCACTGTCCTTGTGTCCCAGTAACCTTGAACAAGACAGTGAATCCTTAACCAGCTCCAGGCTGCTGGTCTGAAATGCTAACAAATGACAAAAACATTTATAATTACTAAATGTTTTATTTATGCTACCTATCTAACAAGGTAGCAAGTTTAGTGAGTTAGCTACCTACAATCACATACCCAGTTCAATAATACTGTAGCTGAATAGATTACTTTTTGACTCTTCTTAACTTGTTATCTACCACTTGTTATCTACTATCATGAATACATGTGAGCATTTAATGTTACAATTGATTAACACTTCCTCTTGTTCTGTAATGGATGCAATTTGAAACACAGCATAGAATGTTGCAATACTTAACTCAGAACACTTTTGACTGGAATAACCTGCACTATCTGAAAATTCTAAGTTTCTGCATTGTAAATGTGCATTTTTTTAAATTGGTGCAATGTAACCAGAGAACAACAATATAAACTGGCTGCAGTTGTTCCTACTAAAACCTTCTTCTCCCATGACTCACTTAGATTGTTCCGCAACATTGATCAAGTGAAAATGATTTACAGTCATTTCATTTTAGACTGTCATATGTTATTATGGTTATTGCAGTCACTGGTAAATGATTACAAAACTGCAGTGAAGACGTAATAGTAAATATTTTAATACATGGTGGACCTCACAGTAGCACAGTGATTCCTCCTCGGTCTCCATCAGTAAACATTTCCCACACTCAATCCAGGCTGTATTCACTACCAGTCAACCGAGGAACAAGGCTGCTCTGCTGGGAGTCCTCACCACTGGCGAGACTTCTTCCTTGGCTACAGCTGCTCCTCTTTCTCCTCCGCCTCCTCCTCCTCTTTCTTTTACTCCTCTTCCTTGTCTTCCTCTTGCTCACCTTCTCCTCATCCCCTTCCTCTTGCTCTTCTGCACTGTATTCGGGCTCAAGTAAGGTGCCACAAATATGTGACTTCAGAAGAACCATCACACCAGTAATTTCCGTCTATGTGCTCCGTGGTGTCAATAGGAAAACAAAGATGGTGTAATACACCCATTTCTTGATTTGTTAACGGTTCTGCCCAAAGTGCTGTAGTTCTGTTTGGGTCAAAATGATTAATCGGAACAAAAAGTTTTGGAATTGGTCCAGTATTGAGCGAGAACACTTTAACCGGCAACCGCGAAACACAGCTGCGACATAATACAAAGGGGCAACCTGTCTGCGTCAAAGTACGTCCATTAAAAGTGCTTGTTTTTGCCACTGACAGGCTCACACTTGCCAACTCTTCCGATTCACGTGGGAGACTCCCGATTTTTAACCTTATCTCCCACGATGCTCCCGGTCAGTAATTTCTCCCACTAATCTCCCAATTTTACAGTGAAGGGGGAAAAAAGTAAGCTTGTGGGGGATATTTGTCACAGTATGTGGCAACCCTGTAAATAATGCAGAAGATGAAGAAGAAGCAGAAGAAGAAGAAGAACTCGTTCGCGGTTTCTGGCTTCCAGTTCAGCGTTCGGACTACACAGGAGGACAATTTAAAGTTCAGGTTCAGTGGCTGTGGCCACTTTTCTTCATGGCAACAGTTACTTAATCCTTTGGATGGTGGCAGACAGTGGTACACACTTTTTAATTTGATGTGCAAATACTGCATACTAAATGGGTTAGGGTTATTATTATTACTCATCTCAATAATTAAAACTGCTATTTTTTTCATTGTCCTATAAAAGAATAATTTATTAAATATCAAAGAAACAACATTTTCAGAACAAGTTCCTTCATCAGGTTTAAAATACAAGGCAAGAAATGACAATTTACACCTTGGGCCGATTCACTGATGAAAAAAATCTCCCTATTTTTCACAACCCAATGTTGGCAAGTATGGTAACAATGCACCAATAACAATGAAGAGTTCAAGCAATAATACAATGGGATGCAAAAAGTGACCTCAACATGACAATTACACTCTGGAAGTATGTGTAAATCCATCTAATTCTTTGCAGTCACCCAAAATATTCTCATTCTTATCAGGAGTGCAATTACAGTTTAAGGTAAAATAATGCACAAATACTTCCCATGGTGTCTGTGAATATAAAATTGTTTTACCACAATCTAGTCATCCAGAGGTAAAACAATGACTTTTTGATTGGCACACACTCAGCCTAAACCAAATGCAGTGTGTGAGTTTGTGTGGGACCGCTTTAACTATGCATGTAGGTAGTATCTATTATTCAACGGAGGCATTTCAGCCACATCTGATTGAACAAGAAATGCCAGTTTGCATTAGTTGGCAGAAAGTGCTACATGACCGCAGAACCTTAGAGCCTTCTGCAGGGACTCAGAGGAAAGTGTACCTCAAGCAGCTGCTGTGTGGACAAGAACAATAGGTTGAAAAGTTTATGGAGAGATCATGTGAAGCTATTAAAACCTAGATGAAATCCAACAACCCCAGAGTGGTTTATCGTATGTGTGTCCGTATGTGTGTTTAAGTTGTATGTTAATTAGTAATACTATTAAAATACAATGGATCAATCAATGCAAGGCATATAGTGTCACTGGCTTTAAGATAAACCTTCACTATGACATCACGAGTGTGCTCGCTCTCATACACAGACCCCCCCCCTCATACATTTGGCAGACATGCAAGAGGCAGCCTACTTTAACATCAATCCAAGAGATCACAAAGTTTTCCCAGTGCGATATTGCTGCAGATCAAAACAGTTTTGAACTAATATCATAAAGTTATTTAGGTCTAAACTTAAATTTTGGCACTATATTTACATAGGTTTTGAAAGGAATACTTGTTTGGGGCAAAATACTCTTTTTCTGACTTACCCAGACTGAGAAAAGATGTTCGATACCATTTTCACCTCTGTATGTCCACTGGTTCGTTTCCTGTGCGTAACATTATGTGTTAGCTTGGCATAAAGACTTGAAGTCTACAGGAGTCATTAGCCTAGCTCCATGAAAGTGAAAAAATAAACCTTACAACAACTCTGAAGCTGTCTTATTTACACAGTGTATCATGTGTATTTGAAGATCACGTCTTGGATTTTTTTTAAAAAAACGAAAGTAATTTTAGGAGTTACATGGTAGGAACTATAACCACGGAACACAGCGTTCAGCTGTTATAGTTCCTACCATATATAGCTCCTACCATGTAACTTCAAATACACATATATTGTGTAAATAAGACAGCTTTGGAGTTGCTATAAGTGTTTTTTTTTTATTTGTTTGTTTCACTTTGATGGAGCTAGGTTAATTACTCACGTATACTTCAAGTCTTTAAGCTAAGCTAACATGAAATGCTACCCATAGGAGCCGAACCAGATGACGTACAGAGGTGAAATGGTATTGAACATTTTGTCTCAGTCTGGGTAAGTAAGAAAAAGGGTATTCTGCCCAAAACATTGGAGTATTCCTTTAACATTGGCGCAGGACATCACAGGACGGTCTCTGAATATTTGGTGCCTGAGGCAAGAGTTTGGGCTACAGCTGTTCATGGACACAAACATATACATGCACACAAAAAGGGAGGGCAGGATTCACACTTGTATCACTCACAGCTTTCAATCTCTAAGGTGCAATTCTGTTCATCCAGTGGGTATCTGCGCAGGTCCATCATGCAGGCGGCAGTAGTAGTGATCCTGAGAAAGAGAAAGGGTTCAAGTCATTTAGTTGTATCTGGATAAAGATCCAAAATATATCCCAATTCATCAAGCAGTAGAAACATTTCACAGTGCAGCTTCCACTTAGATTACACCCTGATTGTAACTAAATTGTAACCATTATATGCACAAATCAGAAGGACTGTAGGAGCAGTTCAGCACAAAATATGACACTTCTACCATTCAATTTACAAAATAGAAATTATTTCCTTGTGACTAGGGAGAAAAGTTAAAGGAGGAAAAAAAATGATCAATACTTTCTACCCCTCACAGACACACTGAATTCCAAAGCACACTTTGTACCTACTCATCCCTCAATTACCCAAATCCCTTTACGCTTCGACTGGAACTCTATGTATCTCAGCAACAAATGCCTACATATCACTTAAGTCATGACTGTGGGCCTCCTCCCTTTGAAGTGCCCCATGTTCTATCTTAATTCTAACTATGAGTAATTAAGAATTAACACTAAAATCCAGGCAATTGGACGAGTGAAAATCTGTGACTCCCCCCTCTAAGGTTCTACGTTTTAAGGGGCACACTTCAACTATATCCACTGAACACGTGTTCAGCGATTACAGTTCCTACCATCTGTGGTTCCTCCTAAGACGACTCTCTCTCTTTTTATTTATTTACTTATTTTTTAAATTTCCATGACGTGTATTTCAAATATACATGATACATTTTGTAAATAAGGCAACTTTGGAGCTGCTGGAAGGTTTATTTATTCACTTTGACGGAGCTAGGCTAATGTGTGCAGTAGACTTCAAGTCTTTATGCTAAAGTGAGATAATGTAACCTATATTCAGACTTTGCATAATAAAAATAATAATAGTAGTAATAATAATAATAATAATAATAATAATAATAATAATAATAATAATAATAATGATAACAATAATAATAAAAACAATTAATTCTGTAATTTCAAAGCCCTTATTAAAGGACTTAAAATGCATAAATCGTACTTTTCATGATGTAAAAGAAAATGAATGGAACCAAAAGGCTGCTCTGCTGATTGACTTTCATTCAAAGTGACAATGACAAGAAAAAATAATTCAGCCACGGGAAATTGTGTGCTGTTGCGACTGACTTTTTATTGGTCACATAAATATTACATTTTAACTAGCAAAAATAAAACTGTAAACACTTCTAACTGAGCATGGTACACTGCTGTTTGCAGAGACTCAAGTTTCACAGGCTACGGAAGGTGTGCACAAGTCAAATGCATCTCATTTGTAAAGTGGATACTGCTCTTGTCCATTCTTGACCGTCACTGTAACACCATCCATCCATCCATCCACCATCCACCGCTCATCCGGGGCCGGGTCGCGGGGGCAGCAGCCTGAGCAGGGACACCCAAACTTCCCTCTCCCTGGACACTTCCTCCAGCTCTTCCGGGGGGACCCCAAGGCGTTCCCAGGCCAGCCGAGCGACATAGTCACTCCAGCATGTCCTGGGTCTTCCTCCCTCGGAATCTGGTCGAAGCTCTCCCGGAGGTGGGAGTTAAAGACCTCCCTGACAGTGGGCTCCGCCAGACGTTCCCAACAGACCCTCACAGTACGTTTGGGTCTGCCACGTCTGTCCAGCTTCCTCCTCTGCCAGCAGATCCAACTCACCACCAAGTGGTGATCAGTTGACAGCTCAGCCCCTCTCTTTACCTGAGTGTCCAAGACATACGGCCAAAGGCCAGATGACACAACTACAAAATCATTGACCTCCGGCCTAGGGTGTCCTGGTGCCACGTGCACTGGTGGACACCCTTATGCTTGAACATGGTGTT
>OMKZ01046687.1:2418-21295 GCA_900302535.1 Neoniphon sammara | reverse complement strand
GGAAAGCCACAACCCAATTTAAGCTTCAATTCAAGGGGCGTGTGTGCAGCTGTTCACTGTGCAGAGGCAAGCCAACTAACTAGATGTCGCCCAAATATAAGTAATGTAAAGAAATATACAGAAATATAAAGAAAAAGAAGAGTGGGGGAAAACACATTATTGCATTGTTAGAAGTGACAGGTATGGTCAATAGTGAATAGCACCCCCAAATTAGCTATTTCTCAGTGGGATATATGTGAGCCTGGTGACATGGTAACATATTACTCTGAAGTGGGCTGGTTTTTAAATAAATGAACGTTTATTTAAGTAAAAGTCCTTTTTTGATCAAATGAAAATGGCAGCATCTATTTCTACAATAACCTGAACACAGGCTGATATGTTTAATCTCTTCAAATTAAAATTCTGAATGTCCCGAACACAAACAAGGCTGTCCAACATAAATGCCCCTACATTCATGCTGGACGAAAGATGAAGCTTAAAATGTCACATTTTAGAGAATGTAATCAATATTAATATTTTCGTAATTAATGATGTACTATTTCAGCCACCTGCAACCCATCTGTTATTAATCAGAATGTTTATTTTTATGACCCAGCCTGCCCAATGTGCAGATTATCCACAGTGTCATACATAACTGCAGTCCGCACATCACTAATATATATATTTATTTATTTATTTATTTATTTACACACACACACACACATTGCTTTTATGTCATGTAACCCCAAACTAATGGTCTAAGTATATACTGCACAGTTAACAATTAACGGGAACATTGCCTTGATCTCGCTAATAAAAAGCTTTAGTCCTTTGAATGAGGATGGGTACTGTAAAAGCCGTGCTTTCCAAGACCAAAGCCTGTGGTTTTCTGTTGTAGCCATGTTGTTTTCCTTGCTACAGATCATCCCTGAGGCCTACGCCAGGGATGCCTGCCAGCCATTCTTTACAACTCTCTGTCAAGTATGCTAATTGCTCTAAATAGCTGTGCATCCATTGTTGTGATTGACCCTCTAAAATGCCACACAATCTGTCTCATATTTGGCAGTGCAGAGGGTACTTTGTCTCTATACACTCGCATCTCTGTTTGCCTCATTCTGTATAATAGTTTGTTTTTGTTATTGGACTCTGGAACACAGTTAATTACAGGAGAAGTGGCTTGCTTTTACAGTAAGTGCAGTTTGCTCTTTGGACCTGTTTACCAGCAAAACGTATAGTGTAATAATGTTTCTGGTAAGTTGGTCTTTTCTTTCAGCTTCTTTTTTTTTTACTGTTGTGGATGCTAGGGTTGACTGATAGTCCAATGCTGATACTAGTGCTTTTTGCAATGAAGCTGCTGATAGCTGATATTTTGTGCTGCAACTCAACATCTTTGTAATTTTCATGCTGAAGAATTACAGGTATTGAGTGTTTCCCTCAGAATTGCACTCTTGTCAGTAGAAAGGTCTCTGAAACAGCCTTTAGACCATTATGTGACACCAAAAACTGATATTCTCTTTGGTGCGTTGGCAGCTCCTTGAGGCAGGATGACGCAGGTTTCATTGTGGGTTTTACAGACATCTGAAATAATAGTAAAAACTGCCGTCATATCATTTCAGACGTGGATGACATTAACTGGCTGGTATTCAATAAAAGTCCCATACCAGCCTGATATATTTGCAAACCGATATATTTGTCTAGCCCTAGTAGATGCTACAGCAAAAAAAAAAAAGGAAAAGTTGACAATTTTGAAGACTTTCCCCACCAAGAGGTACACATGGGTGGTACACAGGTAGAGGATGAGATCTTGACGATTGCTTTCTGAAACATCTCCCTTAAGCAAATTATCTACAAAGTGAAAGTCTCTGCTGAAGACTGCGAGGCTACGGGGCTTCTGAAACATGAAAGCAGGCATCCACGATGGAAAAAAGGGCCCGGGATCAGCGCAAAGGCAGGGAGATCTGCTGGGACGTCTGCAGGATCTAAAGGGAGGGTGTGATCGCGCTGTCTCATTAGATCAGTGTAACCTCTTTGTCTCTGTCTCTCGCTCCACTGTTGCTCAGAAAGCAGCAGTGTGAGAATGCTGTGCTGATATCAGTCATGGTTTTGCTTCTGACTTCACCTAAGTATGTATGAGCAGAGGTGTATCTGAAGACTAAGCACAAAGTCAATTTGCTTGCTACATGGTCTTTCTCCGTTGATATGCATTGCATATATCTCGGTTTTGTTTTTTGTTTGTTTTTATTGCTTTTTTGCTTGTCCTAATATCATATACATAGTATATTACCACATGGTCCATAATGTATTTTTCATCAATCTTTTTCTTCATTTAATTATGTTCTCACTGTTATTTTGCACACCCATATTTTGCAATTCAGATGTTTTTGTTTTCATTTATACAATTCCAATGTAGTTTTGTCTATACACCCCACAATTTCTGTATCCTGATTGTTATTTTCTTAATTATTTCCTTTGCTGTATCCTGTTGCTATTTGCTGCAGCTCATCTTACGAGATTCAGACAATCTCATGAATAGAAAAACCGATGTACAGAATATAGTCTGTCTCTGCTATGAATCCCCTCCTCCACTATATGGATGCCTATAACAATGGTGCAGTTTCCATGGCAGCTAGTGCATGTTAAGCTTTAGGATAACTGGGAAAAAAATGGCAGAGGGTAGGAAATAATCACAGGGAATGAGGAACTAAAAATAGCAAGGGAGTAATCCCAGGCATTATTTATTCATCTAAAACTTCACACACGTCTTTGTGGGCTCTGTAAACATCATTTCCTCTGCTTTTTTTCTGACCTAATCCCCCCCCCCCTTGGTCTCACTGACTAACAGTCTGTGTTTAGGGACGATAAAGTCAAACCCTTAACGCTGTGAGGACACACTCTAGTAGTTGATCATACAGGGACTGGATTCACTGTGGTGAATGTAAGGTTGTTGCTGATGTTGGGTTTTTTGTGATGATTTTTTTATATGTACTGTACATAACTGAGAGCAAAGAGAGAGGGGTTTGTTATGATGGCAGTGCTACTGAAAGTGAATGTCAGCATCTTTTGTTTGTATATGTCTTGTTTTTGGTTACCAATTATTATTCCTAGCTGCTAATAATTATTGCTAATAATTTGTGCTATGTACTAAGAGGGAGAGAAGAAGACTAATGGGAATTAGATTGCTTGGAAAAGATTCAAATTACCTTAGTTGAACTAATGCTGTGTAGCTGAAAATACCCCCACAGTGGCATCTTATCAATATGTAATTAAATGTCTCTCTAAATGGGTTGCATATGTAATGGAATCCGCTGATATAACAAATGATTCGAAAATGTAACAACAATTTAATAATTGCCAATTCAAAGGAATACCCAAAGGAATGGAGACTGTCCCATTGGTCATTTTAACCCCTTGAGCTCTTATTTTCCCTTAACTTTACCTTTAAGTAGCTTCAAAGCTAGAAAAAAACATATTGTGGGACAATTTCACATCCATGTTGTGTATCTGCTGGTTGTAACACTTCATTGAAGCTCCATCACACTTATATTAAGTGAAATATTCAAAGCCAAGGTGCCATTGTTTTATGGCTGCAGCATTACATCAAACAGAAAATATCTACATGTCTTGTGCGTCAGTTTATACACATTTCCCTGGAATTCGGCTGGGCAGATTTGGGATCTTTGGAAACCTTGGGATCTCCACTAGAATTTCAAATTGAGTCCTGTGGGTTTGAACGAAACTCAGCATCACAGCATGCATCTGCACTGACAAACTCACTAATGGGATCAGGAGTGTTTAAGCATATGTTGTGTGATAGCAGTTTTGTGTAGGTGATTGTATGCTGAAGTGTTGGCAATGAGCCTTTAATTACATATTGACAATTTATTACATTATCAGTTGCCGCATGCCAGGTTGTGGGGGTGACGCAGGTTCATTCACATTATACGTGTAGCCTAGTATACACATTACAATGACACTGTAGTCTGTAGACTGAGTGCTGCTCTCCTAGTGTTAGATTGATGAGAAAGCGAATGGAGTTCAGCCCCAGGCAGTGTGGGTCTGTGCTGTATGTGCAGGACCGGCTGGCTACCTCATACCACCAATATGTGTTATTGTGTCTTGTATAGAGAGGAGCAGAGTTCAACTCTGCACCAGTATTATTTTAAGCTACCAGTAGCTGGTATTTTGTGCTAGCATTTTATGTCAATCAATCATTTTTGTGCCAGAAACCATTTTAAACAATCACAAGAGCCTGTGTGTTGTCCCCAGAATTTTACTCTGGTTAGTCTCTGAAACATTTAGACCATTTTGGGGCTCTGCAGACTGTGAACTTTGCAATACCAGCCATTGAAAATTATTTTTGAATGAAGTTTGGTTTGACATTTTCTACATACAAGAGAGAGGAGGGAGGGAGTGTATTGGGGTTTGTTGCCTGGATGCGGAAAGCCCAAGCATCAACCTCTCAGCACCTCTCTGTTTCTCTGCAGCTCTCTGTTCCTCTGTCCGCGGTGCTGAAAACATCCATTTCCTAGTGGTGAAAAGTGTGGTGAGAGAAAGAGACAAGGCACTCTAACACAGGGTCTTTGGACTTGCGTCTCCATTTAGAATAGCAGGCGTTCTCTTATGGGCCGGCGCGGCTTCTTGTGAATAGACTCGGTCTCGCTGGTGTTGAGTGCGGTGTGAAATTTGAAGCACGGAGCTGTCGACGATTACTGAATGGTGTTGTGGTAAAAAAAAAAATGACCCCTTAGTGGCGAATGTGAAGGTTTCAATAAGGGCTCTTCAAATTCTGCAGATACAACGGATGCTGTGCTACACAGGTAGAAGAGGAGATGGGTGAGAGGGCCCTTTTCCACATGAAGCCAGACTGACAAGATATTATGAGGGAATCATTTTAGTTGCATGATTATTTTACACATCGGCCCTATCAGATAGATGGTTTTCAAATACATATAATTTGCTGCTAAATTACAGAGGTCAGTGTGTTTAGAAATAGCCCAGGTAGCAATTTGCTGCATTAATGAGCTCCTGTTTAATTGCAGAGCTGTCACCGGCTCAAAGTTATTCAAGAGAAAAGAGGGCATTTACTCATCTTTCTGTCCCTTTTCGCTCGACATCTTAACAACCCCGCTGAAAACAACCCTTGACCTCTGACAGTTCTTCCATCAAAAGGCTTTTATAAGCATACCGTATTGCATAACATGCTGCATACCTGCAGCTTTTTCCAGTGTCAGACAGAGAAGTCTTGGAAACCACAGTATCTAGGTCAAATTGTTGACAAGATAATCCTATCTAAGCTGTAGTTGGATTATCTGCTAAACTAAACCTGTTTCAGATGATATGTCACTAGCTGTCCGATTTTTAATCCAAGGGAAATGTCACTTTAATTATACAGCTTAATGAAAGGTACCAACCAGATGTTCTAATTAGGATTATGGGCTAGTACTGATACTAATATTGTTACTGATATTTTTGGATCAGAGCTGCTGAAATTTATTATTTTGTGCTGGTATTAATAATATATTTGCATACATTTTCACATCAGAAAAATCCCAAAAACTATAAATTCAGTGTTTCCCCCAGAATTTTATACATGCAAGGGTGGGAAAGCCTCTGAAACACTAAAACGCTCCACTGAAAGCCAGACTAATAAAATTCTCTTTGGTGGGTTAGCAGCTCTTTAAGGCAGAGTGAAGCCGGTTTTACAGACTGTTGAGTAAAATCCTCCCACCTCTCACTGGGATGATTTCTCTGGCCAGACTTCTGAAATAAAAATAAAAATAAAGGGAGTCATAGCGGCAGTGGCCGACTGGCTCCTATCTGTTTGTTAGTAAAAGGCTAACAGCCTGATACACCAGCAAGCCAATATATCGGCCTAGCTCTAATGATTGTAGAACAACAGAAATACTCGCCTTTCATTGATAATCAATTGTCCAGCGTGACTGGCCTGTCAGATACACTGAGGGAGCAGGGGCAGACAAGCTGTGTGAACTGTCTGTCCTCTAGCTGCCTGATCTGATGGCTCTGCTTGGCCCTGATTAGACTCCTGTTGTCTCACTGCCTGTAGTGTGCAGCAGCGGTGGAGGACATTCAATCTAATTGTGGCCTGTCTGCTCTGTCCTCTGATTTAGGATAAAAAGGAGCTTTGACATGTAGGGCCTGAGCGAGAAAAATAAAACAATTTTCGGGCTTCCCTGAATGCCCTACTGTACGATCCTACTCATCCTCCTGACTGGCTTTCTATGGAACACATCGGCAGTATTTAAATCAACAGCCTAAGATGGGAGTGTACTCATGGTGTCCAAATGGCAATACATTAAAGGTGTTAGTTTTAGTATTTGTATATTGTTTCCATCAATAGAGTGTTAGTGATGACATGTTTTTGATAGGTTCCCTCAGCAGATTG
Source organism: Neoniphon sammara (assembly GCA_900302535.1). Lineage (NCBI taxonomy): Eukaryota > Metazoa > Chordata > Actinopteri > Holocentriformes > Holocentridae > Neoniphon > Neoniphon sammara. The sequence continues at coordinate 14,913 of OMKZ01046687.1, read as the reverse complement.
AGGGAGTGATTTTTTTTTTTAGAGGGCTTTCAAAAATTCAAGAAAATAAGCGCCATCATGTCAACAAATCGACTTTTCAACATTTTTGAACCACACACACAGTTAACATAGGCAGAAAGCTAACGTTAAAATGAACTACAACACTTGGTTGCATTCTGTCGGTGTCACATCAGCACCGGCCCCCACCATGCGTCCACTGTAGCAGCTACCCCTCCTACTCCTTTGTAGAGCAGAGCAGTGCAAAAATGTGACGTAACCTGCTTGACATTATCAAGTGTAATCGTCGTAGCAACTTGTTAGCAACATACTTATAATAACTAAGAATATAATATAATATCTTAAAATTTTGCAGTTGAGACGTTAATGGGTGTAATTTATGTCGCAGAACAAAACATTTACTTAGGCTTGTGTTTACCATGGATTTTATTTTCTGCATAAATGGAAAACTCTATTGGGAAAAAAGTCTCGGAAATCAGGCCAGGAAACCCATGGCTCAAAAATGCTAACTAGCGGCCAGGTTTTAGGACTATAAACTGTAACAATCTATAGCAGATGGTTGAAGGAGTGAAAGGCCAATGGAAGAGTTAGTTAAAACATGTTTTGTTTATTTGCTAACAGTACTACGGGCATGATATACAGGCTGCTATTGGTTTGGAATACGGTCTCATTTGTTTACAGGAAGTATATCTAGGCATCTCAGTTAATTTTACAATGATATAGTGATGTTTGAAAGTGCCACACGCACCACATTTAAACCTGCAGCATTGAACTTGTGACAGTAAATTAAATGCTGCTTGAAAAATGCACTCCGGGTCACTCAGGGGGAACGCCTTTCAATGAATCTTCAAGTGAAAAGAAAAACAAGAGAAAACAAACCTTGGCATGGAATCATCAGACAAGCCATGCCATAACTTTAATTATACAGTTCCAGTAGAAATTGTGTGGTTCATGTCCGTACTGTAGCTTTAATCCAGGGCTTCTCAAACGTCTTCATGTCATGGACGCCCAAATAGAGACACATTAGGCCGCGGACCACCATTTGATAGGATTTTGTCCCAAAGCACCTCATGGGTTTTTGTTTGTTTGTTTGTCTTTTTCTGATTTAGAATTGAACTATAACTGTCTCCACTGGACATGGGGAGGTATAATTTCTTGTAAATTGAATTATAGTGGAATTAAACTGTTCCTTTAGGGAGTAGCCTGAAACCTTCAAAAGACCCTTGTGTGTCCTCAGACCCAACTTTGACATCCACTGCTGTACTCTCTTTAGCGGGAGTAGTGAGAGAATGGATTCGACTCATATGTTTGCCTGTCCAAAGCAACAGGTCATGATATGTGTGGTCAGCTGGGCCAGAGTTGGAAGAAAGACAGAAATTAAAGATGAAAGGGAATGATTAGCGATAGAGGTGGACAGACAGAATGAGAGAACACACCCGCTGTGGGCCACACAAAAGCAGCCGTTTCATTGTGTTTACATTGCAACGCCCATATCAATCATTCCTCCTTTTATATGAGTGCAAATTAACGTCATAGCCCTGGTTGTCGACTGGAGGGGAATGTCTGATTATGTTAAACTGTTGAAGGGAATATGTTGAAGCTGGTAAAAGCATTAAAAACCAGAGCTAGGGCACAATATACTACTGTACTTAAACTAACATGATGAGCTCAATGGCTGAGCTACAGTAGTACTCAAGGCGACCAGATTGCCAACCTGTGGCCATTTTCTGGAGGTCTAGATTGTTTTTATGTGTGTGTGCGCGTGGATTTATGGCTGCACACGCATGTCAGTGTTAACTTACATGTCATTCCTTTGTTGAAAGAGAGATAGGAAATGGGCTTTTGCTCAACAACAAGGTATGGTTATTTAAAGAGAGGCAACACAACAAAAGACAAAGACAGGGAGGCAAAGTGAGATAGTGAGAGAATGGATTCGACTCATATGTTTGCCTGCCAGAGGTGCTTTTTCTACATTGTTGCCATAGCAACAGCAGTTCACCCTGTGTGTGTGTGTGTGTGTGTGTGTGTGTGTGTGTGTGTGTGTGTAAGTGTGTGTGTGTGAGAGAGAGAGAGAGACAGGGGATGTAATTCTGCCTGTCACCAGAGTAGCCTAGAGCTGACTCCCCAACTACTGGTTGCCATGAGACCAGACAGATACATCCTCCGCTTCCTTGATAAACCTTCTCTCTTGATGCTCAAATCACAAAACAGATTAAGTACATTTTAAATGCTGAAATATGTTGAAGTTAATGGCCAGTTTTGGGCCTTATCTTATTCAAAACATGCACTATATGACTCTTACGTTGCTGCTCATTTCAAGATCAGGCCATTTCTTTGCGCTTACTCCCTGGAGCAGTAATTCAATACATTACTCAAAAGGGGTGGAAAGAGTACCAAAATATTCAAGTCAAGTAGAAATATTGTTGCTATGCAGAAATTTTACATAGATATATGTAATTGCTGGTGTAAAAATTATGAGTAGCTCATTTAAATTGTTTTCAGAGTAAAAGTTTTTCTCCGCATGATTTTCCTATGTGATGTAAAAGAGGTCAGAATTCAATGTGTGAAACTGCACCTATTTTATAGACCTTTTGTTGTTATTCATTCTAGGTGCTGAATTCAAGTTCATTCACTCAAATGTTCATCCTCATAATTGAATAGCATTACTATAATACTACTACAGTGTTTTTACAAGCTTATTTTGTTGTTTAATGGATGGCCTGGTACTGTCATAGCTTAATTAATTTGATTTGATCATTTAATGCTAATGATACTTCCATATGCTTTTTGTAGGTCCTTGTTGGTATTTAAAGAATCCTTTAAGACTATATGAAATGTCCCAAATGAGCAAGTTCTTTCAAAGAGCAACTGTGCATTCTTTACTCTGATTTAATTGTTGTTTTTACTCTAACAAATCCACTACCCTATCAAAAAAAGCCCTCAAAGAACCCTCCTTTTTCTGGTAATACAGCAGTATTTCATTAAGACACTTTGAAGCTAGACAAAAGAGTCACATTGCAAACCTGTTTAATGTTACTCTCTTTCTCTTTCTTCTGTAGAGGAGTCCTGAGATGACGGAGGTGGAGCCAGTGTTGGACTTTGCCTCCTCGGGTCGCTCGGGGAGAAGAAACGCCCTGCCTGACATCTTGGGCTCTCCGGCGGGCGTAAACCCCACCGACCTGCCTCTAAAACTGGCCGAGCTGTCCCTCAAAGGTACACTAGGTTTTTATCATACTGGGTGTGTGTCCAAATACAAACTGGATCAAGTAATGATTTGCGTACTTCATTGCCTATGATCCAAGATGTTTAGACACCCTGTATTTCTCCCTATCTTTACACAAGTCCCCCATATTTGAGATACATTGGGCCAGTACATGGTTATGGAGAAGGCTTTAGCAACTTCATTGTCATGATTTTTAAACTGTTCAGGGACCACTCATGCACTCATTCTTGATTTGATATTAATCCCCAAAGGTAAAGTAGGAAATGTCCTTTCACCTTATGGTTAGGGTGCAGGGTCTGTAGAACAAAGTAGAGCCTGCCCACTACAAACTCCATGTGCACATCCTTATTAAAGAACAAAGACAGTGTTTCCCATGTGGATTTTTGTCAGGTTAGATGGGTCTGCTGGAAGATATGGCTTCTGTCAGGAAATTTGAGGATTGGGACCATAGAAATTATGTGGCCTTTGGTTCATGGCATGTCACTGTATTTCTCTCTCTCTGCAGAGCACTGTGGGCATTCCTGCACCAATGAATGTGGGCATTCCTACACACTTAGACATGATTGGCTAACCCTAACCCTAACCCCGACCCTAACCTTAGCCAATCACGTGTAAGGGTGTAGGAACGTCCACTGGTTTTGGAATTCCCACAATGACTGAGGAACGCCCGCTTGTGATTGAGGAATGTCCACTTGTGCTCTGCAGAGACCTCTGCTTGGTATTTCCATGTGGTTCCCCTTGCCAGGGCAACAGCTGTAGGCATTAACTGATGTCGCCATGTCAGCAGGAGAGTTTCTTTATGTTGGCGAAGGCCTTATGCATGGCTAACAGAGAACTTGTACTGTTGTCAGAGGACTGTAAGAAACTGAGTTAAAGAATTCAGTAAGTAAGGTTTTCCCCTTATCATTACCTTGAGCTAGCATGGTAGATACTGGTGTCTCTGGTTAAGTGACAGGATCTCCAAAGTACCAGCTAATTAAAGCCTTGAGACATCGGCAATCTGAGCCACAGCGATATCTTGAGGCCAAAATCAAATGTTCTGTATCTTTGTTCAGATCACCGGAGTGGAAACGGTATCTTGCGTTAGCAATAATTTTAATAATGCTTGTTTTGTCACGATGGAAGTCACTAAAGTTATCCAATCAGTTCCCCAAAGGTGGCTGCCAGTTGGCCCATTAGCAGCTGTAAAAATTCCTATACAATGCCAGTAGTACTCAATCCCATTTCTATGATTGGGGCCATCTTGAAATCCATGAGGTTTGTGTTCCAGAACAGAGAACAGGGCAGAAAGTGACTGTGAAAGCGAGAAATCTCAGCTCCTGGTGAAGTAATCGTTGAGTCATTGGTATTGATCACCAACCGTATCAACCCCTGCAGATATATTATGGCTATTGTGCACTATAAGGCAGTAAAAATCGTATCTGTTGCCCCTTCAAGTAAATGCTCCATAATTATGACTGTCTTTTTGGGTTTGTGTGCAGATGGTCCAGGAGGGGCCCAGTCACCTACATCAGAGGAGCCTCAAGTGCCACCGGAGAGCTCAGAGGAGAATGAGGGATCATAGGGACTCCTATATTTACCTCCCAGGAGACGTGCAGAGATAACCTGAGGGAAAGGATGAAGAATGAGATAGAGAGGTGGTCTATGAAAGACTGATGATCTGTGGAGAGTCAGTCTGTTTCCAATGCAGCTGAACCACAGACGGGAAAGCGATGGACCGACTCCGAAAAGCCTGGAGCCAGGAGCTTAGGACTGTTTCACACTCAACACCATCTGATGAGACTGACATGTAACTTTATTGTGAATGAATGAGTGTGTGTGTGTGTGTGTGTGTGTGTTTGCGCGTGTGTGTGTATAGATGGATAATTCAAGTGTACTGTACACTACTATTTTTCTATGATTCATTCGAAACCGAAGAGATTCAACGATGCCGATCTCAAACTGTAATATGTACTATTTGCTTGCATTTCCTGCTGTTTTCTGTTTTATAGTGATGTGTCAGATTTTACATAGAAAATAGATGGGGGAGAGTTTGATACTGGCCTGCACTGGGTCGAAGCTTTTGATTGAGCTGGACATAACATGGTACATGTGATATAGGACGGGAGAAATAGTTTGAAGAAAAGATGAAGACTCCTTTCATTGTACACACTAATAGTCTTAGATTCTTTGCTCCTACATGAGTTTAAAGAAGAGTAAGATGTGAGCGAATGGGAGTGGGGTATGGAGGGCCTGTTGTATAGTATATATAGGGTGTAAATGTACAGTTTTATCCCCTCACCATCAGACTGTTTTGATCCTAATATTAATGAACAGGGAATTGATACATTTTTGAGGTGCCCAGCAACAACAGGGATAGAACCATCCATATCTTGATACATTCCTTTAAAAAAAAATAGTGTCACACTGCCAGCAATGTACACACTGCTTCATTACAAAGCTGAGAAAAGTGATGTTATACTGGTTTAGGTTTTAATTGCTCAAGGCTGCTTTTAAAAAGGGTCTTTACTTTACAGACGTCTCCTCTGAAAATGTGCCTAGTGGCAGTTTACCACCGAAAATGCGTGTTGTGTTATCTTTCTGTGAAGTACTGTTAAAACACAATATTGGGCTACTGATATTTCCTCAGTTTTAATGGGATATATCATCTTAATTGCTACAAGGAACGTTTTTGTAACTTTGTGCTATTACTTTGCAGATAATATAGCCTCGTAGGGAAAAGCATTCAGTTCATGCCATAACTTTAAAGCAGGGCTTTTGCAGCGCGAGGCTCCTCACACGCACTTCTTAGTGTCAGCAGCATATGCCCGCTGACTGGGTGCGGGAACACGCATCGCGCAACACCGCCACGATGTGTTTCAAGTGCCGAAAATGGCAGCATGCTCGCCTTCTGCCTCTCTGCAAGGAGGAAAAGTCTGTTCGCACTCATCAACACATAACCAGAGCTGTGAGAGGGAGGCGAGAAATGTACAGGAAATACAACCGGAGTCCACATTGTGTCAGCTATCCAATCACTGCTGCTGTATATATTGTAGTATTACCCATGTGTGTCATACATGCTGCCTGTATGATTACCTGAATTTATCCACATAACCTGCAAAGAGATGAACCTGTTCTGTAATTGTCTCTATTTGAAATTGTTTTGGCGGTGGCTATGTCTTTATGTGGTTGTGTTTCACAAATGCAACGAAGAAGGCCCGGTCCGCTGCAGCCGAGCCTCTGTTCTTGCTATGCTGTACTAAAGCTGACAAGAAACTGTTAATAGTCAGTCTGAAGGTAAACGACCAACACTTTTGGAGTGACAAGTCAGAGGTGTGTTTCGTAGTGTCTTGATCTCTTAAGTGGTGCATATATTTTACTTAGCTGGATTGAATCCCATATGATGATTCTCTCTGGTGGTGAAAGATGCCATAATAAATCCACAAGCTTTACATAACTGACCTGGTATTTGGTAGTTTCATTTCCAAACCAGATCCACATTCTTGGTACTTGACTGCATTTATATTTTGGAAGATACGTTTTGGTTTTCCTTGTTCTCGACTGACATCTTTAGAAAGATTTTAATGATGACTACATGACTTACTATCAGCATATAAACTTTTTTTTATTATCATTCTTTATATTCTTCATATCAGTGGCTGGTAAATCCCACACCTCAACTCATCATTTAAAAATAGTACATGATCTCTGAATACTGACAGTTGCAGAACTGGCTGGTACAGCAGACAGTCCTAAAGGCAAAAGCCAAACTTGACCAGTTCATTCATTTCATTTCAATATCCCACCCTGTTTATCATGGCAGTAATGGCAACATGAATGATGAATGAATCAGTGATAATGATGATGATCTTGTTTGATAATGACTATGGTAGTCTGACTGTGATAAATTACTATTTTAACTCTTTTGATCTGATAACCAAAACTATGTTCTTATTGCTGCCTTCAAGTGCTGTCTTGAATATCATACCACTGGACTTCACAGTTCTCTATAATATCCAAGATGTGACGTGCAGTGGGGTGGAGAACATGGAAGCAGGGTCAACAACTAGTGGTGATGCAAGAAGCACATGGTTAATAACAATTACATCACTTCTTCTGTCACAGCGTCCATTTTGTTATTTCTGATAAATGAAAAAAAAAGCTCTCGCTTACAAGGAGCACTTGAAGGCAGCATAAGGCATGAACTCTCATGTCTCAGTACCTTCCAGAATTTCACTCTAATACCATGCTATGCTTTTGTTGGACAGTGCAGCAGTTCCTCTCAGCGTGCACCAGATGGAGACATCCACCAAATTATCATTCACACCACATCATACCGCACCGTCGGGAGAATTTCTTTGTTATGTCTGATACAAAGAAAATGGCTGGAATGCTGGATTAATAACAGAGATGATACTGTATGAGGGCCACTGTGGCATGAATCATACCCTACAAATACCGTATTCAATATCATGAATTGGGGGTTTATGGTTTTCCATCCCTGCGTCGACCTTTTCGGTGGGAAACCCGGTTATGTTTTTGATAAGGACACACCCAGTGTTCTCGGCAATGCTCACACAGGAGCAGGGAGTGACTTTACGACAAGTGTGACTCCTTGACTTTATTTTGGGTTTATCCCCTCAAATGCTGTTTCTTGCATGTGGAGGTGGGGGGTGGTGAATAAGGGGTTGGGTGTATCTGTCTGGGAACCATAACTGAACCTGTGTGATCAGGCAGTCTGGTCGTCTGGCTGGGTCCCAGCATGCCTGCTGACAGGAGATGAGACCACACATACAACCAGGTGCTCTTTGTCTTTTTGCAGACCATGATCACACATAGGCACAGTATGTCACTCCGGCATAATGTTTGTTGACTGATGCTTTGATTAGTTGATTATATAACTGAGAGGTCACTGATTGCTGTGGGGGATGCTGTGATTGAGGCATTCATTTTGATCAATTTTGTTTGCTTATATAGATAGGGACAGAGCAATGTGTGATCCATTTGAGACTTATTGCTTTTTTGGTAAAAATGTCCCTCTTAGTCTCCACCTCCAGTCTCAGGCATCCTCTTCTCCTCTGAGGTAGCTCCCTAGCCTAGACTGCTGCTACGTAACTTGTTGCTAGGGCAACCTAGCCTTGAGAGAAGCCTTGCCCTTATTGCATTGCATGCAATCATGCTCCTTTTGCAGCATGAGAGAAGAGAAAGAAGACATATTTGAAGATTTTGCTTTGACAAAGAGAGAAGCCATGTCCCATATTTATGCATGAGCGTCAACTGGGTACAGAAAGGTGTGGCACCCTCCATATCTTAGCCTGAGTGAATTCAACTTTGACCTTATAGTTTTTACCATTATAAATGGAGAGCAAAGGTGGAGCAAATCTATTTTGAATTCATACCTTAGAAAAATATGGATCATTAAGAACCAATGTTCCTTCTAAGCTGGCAGTCTGGTAGAATCTATCACAATGACCAAGCAATAACATCTCGTCAGTCATCAATTGTCCACTTTGCCCCCATAAAATTAGTCAAGCTGAGCAGGTTCATAAGTTCATAAGACTTTGCTTAGGGCTTGTTGAACTGTGACCCCTGCATTTACACTTGCATACATATTCAGCTCTTTGACACTGGGAGCCTGACAGATCCTGTGCACTTTTACAAGGCCTCTGATAACTAAATTCACAGGACATAAGAGGCCAGCAGAGGAAACCTGTTTTTTTTTTCCATAATTGAAATAGCATGGCATAAGCGGTTAGGTATCAGGTTTCCATAAGGAAATGGGTGTGTAATTGCTTAGCAGAAATGTACTGTGGTTCCATTACAGACACATCAGAGCCAAACGCTCTGTTATCAATCGAAGCTAAGTGAATGAGCTGCAGCAGCCTTTAGGTACTCCACTACTCACTCCCTTTCTCTTGCATGTCTGTCTGTCTCTCACCCCTATGACCAGGCTAATGAATGAATGACACAGCCGCTATGAAGGAGACAGAGAGCGAGAGAGATACAGATACAGAGAGAGAGAGAGAGAGAGAGAAAGGGAGGGAGGGTCGATGATAAGACTGGCACTGAGGCCATGCAGACGTGGGTCAGAGAGTGGATGCCAGTCGGGCAGCTCAGCGAATGGAAAAGCCTTCACGTGGAAGCCAACGTGCCATTTCCAACACAGCCTCGGGAGTGAGATGGAGAGGAGAAGAAAAGGGTGCAAGGCAAGAAAGACGGAGAGAAAGAGAGGGAGTGCAAACACAGAAGGAGAAAAAACGGGGGAGAGGGAAGAGTTCGTTACCAGGGGTGTCAATTCAATAAGCCCCTTCACTATGGCAGAGTCCTTGCATTGAATTTCATTTGCTACCAAAACCTCAAAGCCTGCTTAAATTGGTTAAATTTCCATGGATTGATGATGGAATAGACATGATGATTTGGTCAAGGTGATCAATTAGATAGACATAGTTTTCCTATTAGAATTAGATAGGCCACCACAGGGATCAATTTAATGTGTCTTTTTAATTAAGCTTACATTTTACTTGATCTCTGCTCCCCATTATAATGACGCCCATGTCAATACCCATATTTGTTAAAGGAAGATCAAGAGACATGGAAATGTCTGGAAATGGATTCCTATGGACGTCATTAGTGTGATTCATCATTACAAATCTGTTGGTTGTAATTAATTCACTGGGAATTGAACTATAGGTCAGACAGCAACCGGGTCATAGCATTTGGCCACTGACAATCACACACATTGGCAGGTGGTGACCTGATCTCTCTCACAGCATACTCCAGTTACACGAGCAGGCTGTTCAAGACCAGCCGGATGTAAATATAGTTAAGTGTGACCGAAACCCGTCATTCTCACATTAGGCTAATCCTCTCTCCTGCATATATGGAAGTTATTCAGAGGGGGTGGGGGGTGGGGATTGGAATGAGCTGAAAATTAGCTCTCGAACGGGTGTATCTCAATACTCCATAAACAACAATGGGTAGAAGGAAGACATCTTATCACAGTAAAATATCACCCGATTTTGTGAATTTGGCTCTCCTCCTCCTTCTTCCCACTGGATCCAAGGCTTGGCAGTGACTTCACTCTTTGTCCAGGGAGGGATCACAAGGCTGCAAACACTACTCTCTTCACACACACATACACAGACGGAGACAGACAGACACACACACACACACACATGCACACAGACAGACAAATGACATCACCCAAGCGACGATGGGGCGGAGACTGGCAGCGTAAGCCTGGCATCACCCACTGGGATAGCATAGCTCCTCTCCCTCCATAAGCTCTCTGTCAGACAGCTCAGCTTGGCATCACTCTCTCCCAATAAGATGAAACGAGGATAAGCCTGACCCCTTTCTCACGGAGACCAAGTCTCTCTTCCACCAACATTATGTGAGCTGCCGCCGTGGTCTGCCATGTCTTACATTTATTTTAATCACGTCTCCCTCCTCATCTCCAGTATATTTAAGAATAATAATACAGTCAGGCTTCCCCTGCCCCCCCATATCTAGACCGCTTGTCTTTCTCTCTGGCTGGAGTCTGCTCTTAATTGGTTATCTTCAGCAGCAGCCTCCGAGGGATGACCATCCATGTCCCCATTCCATCTCATCAGTATGCCCCCTGCAGAACAATAGGTCAATAGATTCACTGTTAGTCGGTCTGGTAGTCTGCAGAGCTACAGCAGCTTCACTTTGCTTCTGATAGACTTCAATAGCCAGAGCATGTCATTTCTGTCACAGCGGATGCACTAATAATACCACTAACCGTTTATTGCTCTTAAAGGGATAACATGTCATTTCTCATGAAAAAGTGTCTTATTGTCACCACTGGGTATAAAAAAATATCATGACAGTGCAAGAATTTGAAGTCCTTTCCATGTCATTTATTTCTCTTCAAACAATCGGTTTTGTTGGGAATTAAAAGTTACATGTAATACTGCGCGATTCAATCAGAATGCGACCTCAGTTTCTATTCCTCGCCCGCCCCCATTTGATTGACTCCTCAGCTTCACCTGTTATCCTCTACTAGGCTAACGAGCTAACAGTAACTGTTAGCTCATTAGCACAGCTGCTGATTTTGTGCCATTCTTGGATATAAATCCACCATTTTAGTGAGAACTATTTTACCAAACTAATGTCAGTATCAGATTTAGCTAGTGATGTTAGTCATGGACCTTCTCACATCAACTCTACAAGTTTTTAGCAAGTGAGCTCTATGGCAATGTTAGCTAGGAAAACATTAGTTGACATTTTGTTGCAGCGCTAGTAAGAGCTATTTCAGTGCTATTTAGCTATTTAGCTATTTCAGTTTCAACAAGTGGGATATTTTCACTTTGCTGGATAGTTGGTTGGTCTTACCAGAAGTCCATACAATATTGTTACCCTCCAACAGAACTAAAGCCCACCCAGCCCTGCTGGAATGGATTACTGTAGAAAATGAAGATCCTAAAACTGCTGACTTTTAGAAACTCTCAAATCCTGGTGGATGATGAAGATAGTTCTCAAGAATTATACTAAATATAAAAATTTTAACTGGGTTTACTGTCCCTTTAACTGTCAGAAACCTGATTTGAAAATTCCACCCTCAGATACTCTTACTCTGTCAGGCCTATATATCATCAATTTAGGATGTTCATTTTATTCCAGGGGTTATTTGGGGTCGAATGAAATGTAATTTAATTTGTTTGTGTACTCACATTCCCTCAATCTACCTCGACTACTTTCACTTCTGTTACTGATTTCCTACATTTCCAAGAATGCCTTTCAGCAATCTTGAGAGAACATATCTGAGTATTTCAACTGTGGGTTTTACATGTAGGTGGAAAGTCCAATAGCATCTTGTGGCTGCATTGCATTCTGGTATATTGAGGCTACTGTCTGTGGAGAAATTACTGTCTCTTCCTCTTCTATGATGGATTTCTCCTTGATTATTGAATGTTAATGCAAAACGGTGAGTCTAGAAAGAAGCACTTGCTCTGATTCTGTGGGACCAACACCAAAATCTGATGTTTATTAATGTTAAATCATTATAATGAAATGCCTCCTATCAAACTCTCCAATCTCCAATCAAGCTGTAGCTGCATAAATAACTCATGTTATCTACATTTGGCTAGATATCATTGGAATTAAGAAAATACACCACCAAACAAAATGGATCCCAGAATGTAAAGTACATGTCAATAGGTGCTTTTGTAAGTTGAAGTGTATGAATAAATTTTTCATTTAAGGTGAGGCTGAACAGGTGAATACAAATAGAAATTTACTCTCACCAAATCAGAATCAAGTTTATTTTGTTA
>OMKZ01046673.1:0-10248 GCA_900302535.1 Neoniphon sammara | reverse complement strand
AACACACATTGCTCTCTCCCTGCACTGTTTCTCTGGCAGCTGTCCACACACACATACACACACACACACACACACACACACTCCCTGGAGTGTCCGCTGTAGCTGTTTGCTTGGCTGACATGCTCTACTATAATTGCAGCGGTCTGCACGGTGCACTACAGCCTACAGCTGTGGACCTTTCCAAAGCTCAGGCTGCAGCCAACCAGAAACAGCAACAATCTACAGACAGGCAGAAAATAAACAGACGCTTTTAGTCTTTCATATGGCTTCTTCCATCTTGTCTCCTACATTTGCTTAAAGATGTTTTGAGGAAGGTGCAGACTTAGGAAATGTATAGTACATGGTATAACGCTGACCTTTGCTTATCTTAGTCTGCTGAGCCACCAAGATACTTAGGTTTCATCTAACTCTAATGATCTGGTGACACCCACCAGTCTTTTTTTTTTATAGCTGCCACTTCCTCCATTAAACTGTTTTCATTAATTTCATCGCCCTTGCTTGCCATTCAGGCAGTTTGTTGCTCTAATACAGTTTTGCTCCTTGCTGTGTTTTCAACTCAATTAGGTTGTGTCTTGCCTTGTTTTATCCATTTGTTTTCAAGTGACTGTTTTCATTTTTGGGCTTTTTTTAGACGATAGATGAAAGCAAAAGAGAGAGTGGGATGACCTGCAACAAAGGCCCTGGGACGGATACAAACCCAGGACGTCCTGGTCACATGATGTGCACCTTAAACCACTGACCAGGATATCCCATGCTGTCTCTTTTGAGCTGGGATTATTTTTTCTTTCCACCATTCTTTTTGGATAGCAGGATGGCATACTGCATGGGGAGGCCTGGGTTCAGTCCTCCCATGTCTGCAATCTCTTTGAGCAAAACACTGAATCCCTACCAGCTTGACCTCTGACCTCCATGTGGTGGGCAGCAAGCAAAAAGAGAATTTCCCTCGTGGGATCAATAAAGTATACCAATATAATCACTATAATCTAGATGTGGATATGAAACTAAAAGTAAACATGTCAAAGACAAGTTGATACATATTTTTTCAGTAGCTGAAGTCTTTCTGAGGCTGTTTTAGTTTGGCCGAGAGACCAGTTCAGATGATTCAAATCTGGATTTTCTGAATGCTATTTTCAGCAACTTTGCATCATAACTCTTCCGTATTAATATTACAGATGAATATTATTCAATTTAAGAATTCAGACATGTAATTTTTATGTCCTAAGTCACTCCGGTCCACATTTGTGAGCATGTGCATCAGAGTGGCACAGCATGTAACCCAAACTATCCTCTTGACTGTTTTCCACAGACGGTGTAAAACAGCCTGAGGGTTATTGATGCTGCCACCCAGCTGGAGATCCTCAAGCAGCCAAACCAGTCTAAGTATCCTCGAGCAAGACACTTGAAGGAGAATTAAGTAATCCATAACTTTTATTGTCCTCTGTTGATCACTCTGGAATTACAGCAACAAAGCCAGAAATCCCAGCATCTGGCAACACACTCATCACTGGTATTGATCCACAATCCCATCAAACCCCCTGAGTCATATTATGATCATTTTTTGTGATGAGATACTAAAAAATTGACATATTGCACCTTTAACTGTAGCTGGTTAGAGTGTGCAAGGAGAATTCCTTTTTTTAATAAAAGTACATCAAATAATAAAATTATGATGAATTCCAGAAACCAGAGAACTAGAAATAATCAATGTCTGAAGGTTAGTATTATTACTATTTATTTATTTAACCAGCTGCTCTTTCCCACCAGTGCAGTTACACACATTCATACAGTTAAACACATTCCCATCTAAGATCTACCTTTTACCTCCGCACTCAGCCCTACTGGAGGTTCAGTGCCTTGCTCGAAGGCACCTCAGCAAGAGTTGGTGGATGGAGGGAACAGTTTACCAGCCTACATCTGCTCCCAAAATCTTCATCTGCGAAATCCCTTTGGAGATGCTGAGGCCGTGCCGTTCCCCCCGTGCTGACAGCTCGTTAATAACAGGTAATAAAGGTTGTGTAAACACATCTGTTGGCACTGAGTTACCAGACAGTAAAGGGCCTTCCCCTCTGGCTGTAAAACCCCGGGCCATCAGGAGGAGCAAAGAACGACCATTATCAATTCAGCCCGCTCGTTTGGAGCGCCGACCCTCAATGACGATTCAGCCGTGCCTTTGTTTGTCATCTTGGTTTGTTTTTGTTCCCTTGACTTGTGTCTTTTGAGGCAAAGTGTGTGGGGGAGACCCTTGGAGTATTTTATCACTTCACACCTATGCTTGAACACTAAAAATTAAATCAGTGACAAATGATTTGATGGGCATCACGATCCTGTGATGTGGGACGGAAATGCTGTGAAAAACTGTTTATAAAGGTGCAATAGCAACTAAAAGTTAATGAAGCACAAGCAACAGTTTAATTTAAGCACGTCTTTGCCATTAGACAATGCAACTTCCTTGCAACATCAAGACATACATGCATACGCGGAAACAGATTTTGTTGCTGTAAAATGAAAGATTAGCTCTCCCTCCACCCCATTGAACACCCACTAAAACACACACACACACTACTACAACCTAAAATTGTATAGGAAACAGTGTTGTATGGGCGGTAGCCACATGAAAGGGGCAGGTTTCATGCTGGATGAGCAGGTCGTATGGGGCATGTGCACTGGGAATAGGTGCCATGCGGCTCCCCTTGCTTGTTAACTAGATCTGCCTCATGCTACGAACAGATGGGCCTGGGCGTATAGCGTTAGCAGCATTACAGACACTGGGGAAATGGTCTTCAAATGAGAGGCGATCAATAGCGGTGCTTAAATACGATCAATAACGGTAATTAAATGTGATCAGACACAATGGACGCCGGGACGCTGAGGCAGAAGGGACGAACATGTCCCAAAACACCCATTACATTACATTCTACACCAGGCTTTGATGAAATGAGGCCTTTAAATGAGATTTCTAACCAAGATGAAATCACTGGTTGTAATTAAAAGGAACAAAGCTGAGGTATTTTGGCAAGGCAATTAAATTGACAGAAGCATAAATGATGCAAACAAATACATGGATGTTTGCTCTACTTGCTTCTGTGCCAATAATTATTATATTTTTTGCACTGTGCTGGTAAAAATCAGCACAATGGATGACCGATTTTCATGCATTTTAAATAAAATGAATTTTTTTTTTTACTTCTGATAGCCGTCTGTTTATGAATAGACTAACAGATGAAATGTATGTGCAAGAAAGTGTACAGGTATATGAATGTAGGTATGACACTCTCACACTGAGGCACACTCTGACACACAAAACTGGCACTGAAAACACAATGTGAATATCATGAAACTCAAAAAGCGATTCCAGGTGTTTTTGGCGTCCTGCTTTTTTTCCCTCCACAGCAGGGACTATGGATTATTTTTTGAGAGAAATTATATAAAATAAGGAGCTGGCCACGTCTCAAGGCCAAGGCAACACACATGGTTTTAATAGAGCTTACACCTTAGGGGAGGAGAGAGGGAGGGAGAGACAGAGAGAGCGGGGGAGGGAAAAAAGAGAGAGTGAAAGAGATTTAGACGGAGGAAGATAAAAAAAAAACCCACCAGCTCTGGCCTGCTTCTTAAGTGGAGGATTTGTTTTTATTTTAATGCCTGATGATGACGGTGCTTAGAGAGTGAGAGCTCCTCACTGTGAGATGTGTTTCACTGGTCTCACCAAATGACCGCAGATCTCTTCTCAAATCTCTCCACAGCCCCCTCAGTGTGAATGAGCGAGAGATCTGGCACGCCGAGCGGAGCCAAAAAGGAAAGTGAGTGCAGAGATGCGTCCTGACTTGTTCCCATCCAGACTTGTTTATGTCAAATCAGTGAGTGGGGGCTGGGGGATGGGCAAGCTGTAAGTTTGTGTGTTTGTGTGTGTCTGTGTGTATGTTAACAACAGATATTTGTTGGGCAACATACACGAGTTTACAGCAGGGTGGCGCCCCGCCCACCTGCTGATAAAGCACAGAAATGGAAAAAAGGCAAGAGATCATATGGAAAAAGAGAGATAGAGAGCCAGAGACATCGAGGGGAACAGCAATAAACATGAGCAAATAAGAGCGATGAAGGTGGGAAGCAGACAGTGACCCTGCGTTTAGAGCTATTACTACAAAAGTGGCAAGTGCCGCTTGTGTCTCCTGACGATTGTCGCCTGTCTCCTGGAGTCTGTCGCTTGCAGGCGTGTCTGAGCCTAAACAATATCTCCATATCCAGCTCTGTTTGGGTAATGTGTGGCTTTTCATGCTAAAAACAAAGCTAAGTTAATGCCTTGGCAGACGGCAGATAGCCATCTGGAGCTAGTGAGTCAGTTCAACAATGTATATAACAATGCATGGCTCGTGTTAGCATGCTAGCACAACTCTCAAATGACTGTATTTCTTTTCCTCTATTGCAGGTGTGTGTTTGTCATGGGGCTCATAGACAAGTGCTCTGATTGGCTTGCTTCGGATGAATTGCGCCTAAGCATCATAGCAACATTTTTTAACTTTCCCTTGGAACTTTTTTTTTTTTTTTTTTTTTTTTTTTTTGCTGAAGAACAGCAGTATTGCTACGTAATGGAGCCTGTAGCCGACCCATACGGTGGTGTGATATCAATCAGCTCCACTGTGTAGTAATACAGGCGTTCCTCAGGTCCCTTCAGAGTTCTAAAATAGTAGAATCCAGCCAGTTTTGAATTTTGCTTGATAAAAATATTTGCAACAAGGGCTATACCCATTAAAGGAATATGACTGATTGACTGATTGATTGATTCACTATGATTCCCCACTGGAAAGTCCAATAGTTCGCAAACACACTAATTGAGTCAGTCTCCACTTAGTACATTCATTTTAAAAGATGTGAGAAGGTAAAGTGGGGAACGAAAGTGAACAGGCAGTGTGCCTGTAATCACAGATAATCCATATCTACTTGGGAGCAGTAACAATTATCTGATGGCAAATCATTTGACGCTGCCTAACATGAAATACCTCCCAGGCACCATTGACCATGGTGTGACCAGGAGGGCAATGTGGTTGAAATTCTCATACAGAGCGATCCCTCACAACAATGATTTTCTGCCTCAAGAAGTAGATGCAGGACTTAATTAGAAAAATGTTGAATTTCAGTTCAAGATTAACCAGGTTCACTCTATAAAAGCCACAACACCGTGTTTACTGCTCAAAAATGTGATTTAGTGCTGAGTCACTCTTTAAAATGGGATAGCTGGGTCCGTCGGACACCGATCGACAGTGGCATGCGTCCAGTCAGCACCGCTGGCTGGTCTCCATCCACCCAAACCTGACATTCCATCCCACTGAGCAGTGAAAATAATCCCTCACTTTCCCCCATCCTGCGCTCTTTGGGACAGTTTTCCATTGCAGGACGCCAGATGGGATTGTGGCATGCTAGGCATTTCACCTGGTTGTAGTCGTGTCTCTTGACAATCCCCCCTCCGGGGCCCGGGAATGAACCACCTCCTGCTGAGGCACGCGACACCCCTCGCATTGTTCCTGGCTTTGGCTGCACCTCAGGGCTCCACTGCAGGCTATTGTTCCTTATGCTGGGGAAGAGAACATGTTCCTACAAACAAGCAGAAACTCACTCATGTACACAGAAACACACACATACAGTATATACCTGCAAGCATGCAAAAATAAACACATTTCCAAGAGCATGCAAATGTGCACAGTGGTGCACACACATACTAAAAAAGTGTCTTTGAATCGTGTATACAGTAAAAAACACTTGAACATGGTATGCCAGTTTGACAGTGTTCAGCCTTGTTCTGTGCTCTGTTCCTTTGAGCCTATCACTGCTTGTTCTGCTTTCTCATTATATTATTTTTGTCTGTCCTCCTCTTCCTCATTCACCCCAGTCTCTCCATAGTGCACCAGTGTTTGTGTTCTCTGTGTGCCTCTCTCTTTGACAAACTGCATTACATTGCTCCTGCTGCCAGGCAGCTGATAAACAACAGCAAAGCCGTTACGGGGTCGATGCCTCTGTGCTGCCCGGTGCAGGCTGAGTGTAAGGCTCCTACAGTGGGGGGAAAAAAGACGTGGGCTCAAACTTTGTAAGACTGTCAGTCTGAGACAATGTACCACACTGGTTAAAGTGAGGATCTTAGCTAAAAAGCATCCATGTTGCCTTGCTCAATGTGAAAGTTCTCCATTTGCTTTTACACACTAAGAAAACTTTCCACAGATGCTTTCAGAGAGAGTCACAGGAAAATTTCAGGTTGCAGCCAAACGCAGTGTCATGCTTTCACTGCGCATGATGCAAATTGCAAAAATGCAACTTTCATTAGTGACAAAGCTCTAGACTAAAAATAAATAAATAAATAAAAAAGTCAAAAGATTTAGGCTTTGTGTGATGAAGAACTGCAAGATGTTTCACTTCATTTCCCACCACATTTAGCGTTGTGCTGCTAAAAGTGAATTACCTCATTTGCGTCATTCAACTATACACCTTCTCAAGACACTGGCTGTGGCTTTGGCTTCTGCCCGATCTTTACAAACCACCCACTTGGGAGAACATCAAAATTGGGCCAACTTCTTGATATTAGTACCAAACTGCAAGGCCCAGTTTTTCACATTCCAAGATCTGATCAACAGGTCCAACCAACAGACACAACAATGAAAGATACTGTCTTCATCATCAACAGAAGTCGCCCACAGAGTGAAAAAAATCTCCTTCAACAAAAAGGTGTGCCCTCAGGGTTGATCTCCTTTCAATGCATTTATCCTCAGATTCTGAAATATCTGAATATAGGGCTTCATCGACACTGCCTTAAGCATTATAATGATGTCCAAATTCCAAATATGCTGCTTTTGGTAAAGGCAGCAGAATGAGACGATCAGCAGCAGATTCATCACAGTGTGTTTACTGATTGGTTTTGAGATAATAGTAAGATATCTCATGCTGGCTTCCAAACACACAAAGTGGGCCAAAGTGTTAGTGTGCAATATGCCAAACTAAATAAATACTGGACATATAGGGGGTAAAAATGTTGCCAGTCCCACTCATGTTTACCCAAAGCCGGTGTATTCCTTTAACAAAACATGTAGAGCTTTACAGGGACTAACAGCTGGCTCTGTGGACCCGGGAATTGGCTGCACTTCCCAGTTCTGTGGAATTGGCCAAAACAATGGAAAAATCATTTCGGAGGAGAAGAGTCAAATTTCCGAGCAGGCTTCTCTCCCTGTCTCACACAACCACAAATATTTGAGTGTTTGATGGTGCTGGGGACCGGGCTGTGCTGCAGAGAGAAGCCGTTTGCAGACACAGGACTTTGTTTATGCCCCATGCTGAAAATCAGGCCAAATGAAAAATGCAGTTAAACAGCCAAAAAAAAAAAAAAAGAATATTTGAACCACTGTATTGATGTTTTGGTTTGCAGTAAAGTGTCCATGTTAGGTGTAGGGTTAAGAAGAGACACTCCAACTCTTGACTAATATCTGCACTTTTGACTTATATATAGGTTTAAATATTGATAAAGGATAATAGCATATGATACCAGAGAAAAACTGATTGAAAAGTGCTTTTCTCCATTACACATGCAGAGAAATAACCACAGCATGGCATGAGGACATCAGGTTGCCGTGTAAAGAGACAGTACAAGACAGTAGAGTATACAGTACATGTCACTGCACAAATGTACATTCAGTATTGTATAGCTGGATGAATTCAAACAGCATGGTACGCCGTGTGCCTGCAATGGTGAGAGTGACGAAGAGTTTGATTGTAAAATTATTAAGGATCAAATTATCACTTTCAACATTATCCATCATGTCATCTCAACCTTTTAACATGAACATACTCATGATAAGTTGTACGACAATTAGTAGGTCATATCATCATGTTTTTAGCTGTACAAGCAGATGATAGTATAGTAAGATTTTAGTCAAATACCTATTTGATGATAAATTAAAACCAAAAAAACTGTTTATCAGCGGGAATTTTATCTACTTTTTTCTCACTGCAGTATGTTAATTCTCTGAATATGGGAATAGTTCTGTGTTTCAGAGACAGTTCCTCACTCAGCAGTGGACAATAGCTGTATTTAGCTGTGTCCTAACCACTTGGCCCGTGCCCAGTTTAGATTATCACCCTCATAAAATCCAGCCATTGCTAATTACAAAGTGGGATAGGAGTTCATGACTTGTGCAGTTTTTGGCAGTAACGCACGCTTGGGAAGCCACACGGACAAAATTGATTCGCAGAAAGCACAAGCTACGAGACACATTCATTAACAAGCATGCACACGCACGCACAAACACACATACAGTGCATGTACATGTAAATATATGCGCACACACGCACACTTGCACACACACACACACACACATATTTACACATAGTGGGGGCCAACACATGTCAGACCACCCAAGAAGGACCAGTCTCTTTTGAAAATAATGAAAATTCCGCTGCAGCCTGGTGTTGCACAGCAGGCCGGAGCAGCGCTGCGTCGACGCAGGAGAGCGTGTGGAGCTTCGCTTCCCACCTCGCTGCCATGGCTGCTGAGCACAGGCAGAAAGCCATACTGATAAACAGTTACAGATTTTCCATCTGCACAGCGCTCTCAGTGATTTCTCTGCCTGTGGATGCTGTCAGTTAGGGTGCAGCAAATACTCAGACACTGGGCCTGTACCAGATTAAAGTGGTGTATCAGCATGGTGTCAGAGAACACATGCAACATGTCAGAAATCAAAGTGAAGTGCCAAACGTAGAATGATGGTACATCCTGGTGGTGGGAGATGAAGAAAAGGAAGTATATATCAATAACAAGGCAATGCATTAACTATCTAAATACCTCATGGGCAGTCATCAGTGCTTTAATACATTAAATTAACCTTTAGCCACTGAACTACAGTCATTTGTTTAGCTACTGCCCCTTGGTGCCTTTAGCATACAGTCTGAATAGATTTCAACATCCACATGTATCATCTCTAGTTTGTTAAGTGTGTAATATTTTGAATTCAAACCACCTGGTCTTTGTTACTATAATGCAGAATGCTAATTATGAATTGCACTGGTGCTATAATACTATACTCTTAAAATTGTTATTTTACTATACTACTAACATACTATAACTGCTGACATTCTGTGTAATTTTATTGCGCATCAAAAACCAACATAAGCACAATACATCAGCATTTCAGAAATTGTCTGATGTACCACAGCAGTCCTCATCACTATAAAACTGCTTCTAAGGCTTCTTTCATTGAATATTTTGTTTTATGAGTTCTCTTGGCTATTGTGTGGTTGAAACACGTCTCTAAGATACAAAACATTCACTTTTTACCTTTGCTGTTGGCTGGCAGTACTTGCCTGGAAACAAATGGACAGTTGGCTATTCCAGCACATGATCACAAAAAGATATATCCCTACTCATAGGCTAGCAACTCTCAGGTCCTTCCCAACTCACTGTAAGCTGGGTCTGATTGGCTGACAGACACAACTGATCCCTTGTTGGAAAGATCATGGTTTCACCTTTCATTTACCGGTTACAGTTTATTGCTATGCTGTTGCATTCTGATACTATTAACATTTTAATGAGACATGACAGACCATAGGGATTTCCTATCTAGCTACGTTAATTTCTAAAGATGATCTGATGAAAAATGGTCAAAAATGGTCACTATTACCATGAAACTGTGGTAATAGTGAAAATCAAGGCTTTTCTGCTGGCCAAGACAATAAGAGAACCATACAGTTTGAGGATGATCTCTAGCTTCTTGTCACCATGAGTTTAGAGTTGTGCACAAAAAGCTGTCTGGTCTAAAGAGCATACAAAAGTCATTTTTACTGCTGAAATTAGAAAGGTGAGAGACGGAGGTGGGCTGGGGGGTTATTTGTATCACAGGACCCTCCAGCCTTCTAACCTCACATTCATCACTAAAGTCAAACCCCTCGCTCTGCTGCACCCCCCCCTCCCCTCGTTGCCTTCAACAAGAGGCACATTCACAGCTCTCACATCTCAGGCTGC
Source organism: Neoniphon sammara (assembly GCA_900302535.1). Taxonomy (NCBI): domain Eukaryota; kingdom Metazoa; phylum Chordata; class Actinopteri; order Holocentriformes; family Holocentridae; genus Neoniphon; species Neoniphon sammara. Next base: position 257 of record OMKZ01046673.1, on the reverse strand, counting down.
CAATCACAGAGTTATAAAATCCCCACCAGTATAAAATATGTGATTATTAAACATCCCTTAGCAGCTCCTCAAACCCTGCCTGTTCCCATCAGCCCCCCACGGTGATGGCATTGAAGGCAGGGTCACAAATCTCAACTTCCTGAGATGCCAGACGCATCTCAAAGAAAATATCATTTCAGCTCTCGGAGCACAACTCGAGCCTTGTGCAGTAGCCCCAATTAATAACAAATCAAGGGACTGTGGGGTTGATTTTAAAA
>OMKZ01046670.1:0-22274 GCA_900302535.1 Neoniphon sammara | reverse complement strand
CATATCGCTGCATGTTTACCTGTAAGGTTTTAGATAAGCCCTGATCATTTGAATAGCAGCATGAAAACAAGCTCAGTTCTTAAAATGTCAGCTGTGGGAGAAAGAGAGAGAGAGAAAGAGAGAGAGAGAAAGTGGCTTCAGAGAGGACTTCTGCGATGCCCGGTCTGACCACAGGGGGCACTGATGTGATATGTGAGGAGAGAAAGGGAGAGGGAGGGAGGGAGAGAGAGAGAGAGAGAGAGAGAGACAAAAGGGGGGAGAGTGGGAGAAGAAGGGAAACGGAGACAGACAGAGGGAGGGAGAGGAAGAAAGAGAGATGCAATGAGGCAAGGCTACAGGGATGAAGGCAAAGCATCTCTCTCCCTCCATTTTTTTCAATATCCCCTCCTCATGAAATTTCATTTGGATTGTAAATGTTCAGTAATTTACCATCATAAATGTGTAATGGGCCCCTGAATCCAATGACATTGTGCTGGCTAATCAACTCATTTGAAAATGAATATAGATCTATTAAAGGGAACTCGGCATTTCCCCTTCGTTAAGACTGGCATGCTGTCAAACATGGGAACACTTCCTAAAAGGGCTTTTTTTTTTTTTTGGAAGAGGGATCCTCTTTGGGGGGGAAAAAATCTACTTATCAGATGTTTTTTTTTTTTTCCTTAAATACAGATGATGAGTTAGATTAAGTGCCTGTGCTAAATTCTGATTTGTTTTGTCATTAGATATCTGATATGTGATAGACTAAAGGGAAAAGAGGCTCATTTAAAAGCTCATTTAAAAAAATAGGAGAGGGGAGAGCAAGTTAATGACACTTCATTTTCAGCTGGGGAAAGGAAAAAAAAAACATAACCAAATTAAATTCTTGAATTTTAAACTGTTTCTCGGTCCCGCGACAGACAGCCACCGAGTCCTCCAGAAAACACACAATAACACACACACACATACACACACACACACACACCAGGATTACTGCGTCTTATCTATGAGAGACGGGGCCCAAGGCGCTACCTACAAACACTTAATCAAAAACCAAGTTCAACTCGTGGCAGCCAGTGACTCTTAGAAATAGCGAGTGACGGAGGGAGCGCGGAATGCAAATTGCAAATGTTGGGAGCCTGTCAATGTGTGTGTGTGTGTGTGTATGTGTGTGTGTGTGTGTGTATGTGTGTGTGTGTGTGTACAGTATGTCTATGCGTGCAATTCACCCCCCGGTAAAACCAAATGAGTTTCAGTACGTGTGAAGTCCACAGAGTTTTGACTGAGCATCAGTTGTTCACGCGGAGTTATCAGTTTTACAGACCTGGACATGATCAGCCATTTGGCACTGCGACACCTGATGACACACACAGTAACGACGGCAGGAGTGTGTGTACTCACATATTGCTGCTGTCAGGTGAAATATTTGAATCCAAAACATTTAAGGGAACTTTTAAGGGGAAAACAGCCTTGTTTTTAGCTTGACAGTAAATGCATTTTGCATTTTGCAGTTTGTCCACTGGGTTTTAGGAAAGCTTTTCACAAGGATCACAGTCATATAGAGCTGTCTCAACCCATGGAGGACAATGTAAGTCTTCAATTTAAATTTAAAGGGACAGTTCACCCAAAATTCACAAAAAAGAAAGTTGTTTTTTTTTTATATTTCCTCATTTACCCATAGCATAATCTGTCTCTAATTCAAACTCATTGGGGTGTACTTTGGCAGGGAATAGTTCCAAGTGAAACCCTCCTCAGGGTTGTGGGTTATATCAGGTATCCTTGTCATTGCTTTTGGAAAGAGTTGTTACTGTTGAGTTTTTTTGTATGTATATTTTATACATGTATATGTATATTTTTCACAATACTGATCCAGGCCCTATTGTATTAGAGAGAAGGCAGACAGTCTGGAAAACAAATCACACAGAATCTATCTGGATGGATGGATTGCACTGGGGGTTTGTTGTATTTTGGGCAGCCTGTTCCTTTAAATAATAAAATCCACCAAAATTGAAGTTAGGAGGTTTCCACACAACAGCAACAATATGCAAGTGTGAGTTAAAATTAGTACTAACCATATTTTGATTATTGGCTCTGTTTACAGGCTTGTACAGTCTACTATGTTATCAGTAGTGTACTGTTATTTGTTTCTCATTCACCCTCGTCCACCTTCCTCCCTTTCCCTCTCTCCCTAATTCCCTCCCTCCCCCTTTTCTCTCTTCCCGTTCCTTGCTCTCGGCCCTGATGCAGCAATCAAGGAAAAGAACTCATTTATCAGGTCTGATGGCGGCAGGGGGTGTATTGTGCACTGGCGGGGGGGCGCTGGGTTAGCCCGAGTGCGTGGCTTTAGGCTACTGCCCTGTTGTAAGGTCATTGTAATTAAGTCTTGGCTCAGAGTGGTGGAATGTGCCTCTGAGGTTTGAACGTCTTTCCCCCTCCATCTTCAAAAGTCCTTTTCCAGCACCATTTGCTCATGAGATCATACAAAAAAAGTCTCATCCCACGCCAAATATTAGGCTCTGTCTGTGAATATTGATTTATCTGTGAACTCAGATGGGTTGGAATGAGTTAGATTCCCCTAACTTCCTCTGTGATTACTTTGTGGAAATAGAATATTAGAGTTTCAGTGATTGCTGCAGAGGGGAAGCGCAGGGTTGGACCGCACACTTTCTGATTGCTAATCTAGGATCCTAAACTTGCTTTAACTGATTACATTATTTAGGAGAAAGGAGGAACAGATAAGAGATGACCTATTGATAAATTTACCTTTCCACAATATATCCATGTCAGCTCTTTCTCTTTCTTTCCTTCCTCTTATGTCCTCCAAATTCTTGCCTTTTACCTCAAGAAGAACAGAAGAAGAAATGCAGTGTTGGTCTCCTGCCCTGGTCCAGAAGCCTCATGTCAGTCCCAGTCCAGTCCAGTCCAGACCAGTATGACTAGTTAGCTCTGTCAGGCCCCTCCCTAATGGGGAACCAGTCCAGACGTGGCTGGTGCGTCCCAGTCTCCACAGCCAGCTTGCTGTAAATGTGCGTCACTCTGCTGAGCGGTCCCAGGTGTTGTGGATATTTTTACATCTGGACCCCGCTGCGCCCTTCTCGCACTCTCCCTGCTCTCCTCCCTCGCTCCGCACTCATCTGCTCCCCTGCTTGTTGCTCAGGGGAGTAAACAGATTTTTCCTTTGAGCCGGGACGGGCCAGTCAGAGTGCAGAGAAGCAAAAGATTTCTCCAGAAGCTCAAAGTTTTTCGGGCAATTGGGCGAAATGCTGAGTAATACTGTGTGTCTGTATCAGTAGCTGTGCAGCTTATTACAAATGCTCATTACAAGAGCTTGTTTTCAGTGTTTCCCATACAATCTCACTGTAATCTAATTTTTGTTTCAGATTCATTTCAGGTGTTAAGATGTAGTCACTCACTGATTTCAACCACTCAAAATTTAATGCTGCCGAGCATCAAAAGCATGTTAGTGAACTATAATTCATTGCACCTCTAACTCTGTGCAACTGTGTTCCCAGTTGTGTTGTCTAACTGAACGAAGAAAAAGTCTGAAACGAAGCCTCAATAATCTGATAGACACATAGCAGTCAGCTAATACTGCAAAAAATAAAAAATAGTTACTAGGCTTGCTAAATGAAACATCAATAGCAAGTCATCAATAACAAGCCACCATCACCAAAACCCCAAAGCTGACAACTTGTGGGAAACAGTGGTACTGGTGCCCAAAACTCAACATGTGAAACAGTGCAACAAAACGCAGAAGACCACAGACTGCATTAGGGATTACAGACCTTGCTAAATACAACTTTAGCGGATGCATATAGTTTTTCCCAGACGGATCGTACGATCAGGAAAAACCACAACGTTACATAATATTAAAGGCCAAGCACAGGGGCCGGCGGCTGGTGGAACACGCTATAGGGTGTGTAATATTTTCTACTCACTGGGGCACATGCACATACGCACACAATCATGAGTAGACAGGAATGCAGTCCATATGAAGTGGATTCTTCCATGACCGCAATGATCACAGAGACTGGGAAGTTACTGTTCCCACAGGGCAGAGGAAGACCACCAGATGATACAGAGGCCCAGTTCCCAAAAACCTAAAGGATCTTTCTATGTGGCCTCTTTCCTTTCTTGTGTGGGCGATGACGGAGGGCTACCGGGCAATGCTGCCGAGAGTCACCCAGCTTTTTACTCCACAACGACCCCCCTCCACAACACACACACACCCTATCCCCCATCACAGTATCTTCTGCAATTTCCTCATCCACAGCAATGCTCAAAAACGAACAAATTAGCTCACTTAAGGACTGATTAAGCTCAACCAGAACTAACAGTCAAACAGTATTGTAGGAACGTTGGGATAAAACCCAAGAACCTGGATTGGACCGCAGACTGCACACACGAGCCAGAAAACTGTGTTTAATGGCAAACAACGAAAGCCGTCATCTCTGGAAAGTTTATTTTGTTTCACTTCATAATGCATCAAAGACAAGTTTTATAATCGTTTGTGTGATGTTTGATCTCTGTGACATGATGAACACAGGCAGCCTACAATATAGGCTCTTATTCCGCTTACATAACATTGTGGGATTAGAACTTTTTTTTTTTTTTTGCCTCAAAATGCTCCTCACACTTCTGACAGTGGGCTGAGCTGCATTTCAACTAGCGGTGTACTGTGGCGTATCTTTGAACAACCAAACAACTCAAGTGAAGTGCCTGCAGTCCTTTAAGCACTTTATCCTCAGAGCTTCATTGGGCAACAGACAGGGAAAAAAAAAAAAAAAAAAAAAACAGACAAAGAATGCAAATGAACTCTTCAACACTTCAACATGCCATTCAAAACCGCCACGGAAAAAAAAAAGAAGGCAGAATACATTTAAAATGTTTTAAAATGCCAGACTCATAACTGCACTTTACAACAATGCGTGGAAAAAAATGGGGAAAGTGATAGAGGGAGAGAGAGAGAGAGAGAGATGTTTTTTTCTGAGGCTCCTTGGTGTCGCGTTGGGGATTCCGTGTGTCTCATCGTCTTGTTTAGAGTGCATTAGCAGCCAGTGACACAGCCTCCCTCCCTCCTCATCGCTCTAGTTTTCTTGTTGTCGGGGAGAGTGTCCTCAGGCAATAACAGCAGCCATCACTCCTCCTCCTCCTCCTCCTCCTCCTACACCTCCTCTTCATGCAGTGATACGCCGGAGCCTAATTTTCCATCAGCAAAGCATGAAATCAGGGGAGAATGCCGCACAACAAGCGCTCTTACGAGGGGCCACTTTGCCATTTCACCCGTGCATACAGGCATATACACACACACACACACACCCATGCTCAAAATAAACTGCGAAGGCTTGTTAGGGAGTCAAGTGGATACTGAGCCACAATGACAATCAGACGCTTATTGATGAAGAGCCTGAATGCTACTTTTAGCAGGCGGCTGCTTTTATTAATTTTCCGGAAGCAGCTGCAAATCGTATTTGTCACGAGGCGTCCTTACGGCAACAAACTGGACTTTCGGATGATGATGTCAAGCAAGTTCACAATTTTCATTGGCTGGCTGCACCCAAGTACAAGATGCAACTGAGACAGAAAAAGTTGCTCTAAGGTTGCCGATGGTTCGCCTGCACACCTCAGAAGCAAATAAGCTGCAAAAGACTAAAAAAAAAAGCTAGCCCGAGACAAAAAGACCAACTAAGTTTTATATTTATACCGCAGGCCAACTACATCTATCTCAGTTTTCTATCAACTGAAAAACAAGGCAGTTGGTTATTAGGACAGTAACAATGACAAACACTACAGAGGATGGAAAACTGCCTCTCTCCCTCTCTATCTATCTCTGCATCACACACACACACACACGCAGATACACACAAACACACAGACAGAAGAAAAAGATCTCACAGTGCTGACTGACAAAGACACCCTGCAATATGGATGACAAGAACAAAGCTCCCCATAACAAACTCCAGTCATATTGAGACGATTTCCTTTTCAATAATGAATCGCCATCAGCATCAGGCGTCAACACTGGCTCTTTGTGTTGTGTGTGTGTGTGTCAGCGCGTCTGTGTGTGTGTATGTGTGTGAGTAAGTGAATGAAAAAATATCTATCCTCAGCGAGAACAAAACTTCTATATTTAATCTGCGCTGAGAACAAGCACGCATGCAAAGTCAAAAACAAAACGGGGGATGGCAAGCCGAGGCTTTTTGTGGCATGCAAATCGCATCCGGACCATCCAGCTGCTGTGAGCTTATCCTCCACATCTTGGTGATTGACAGGATTTTTAAAATGTGTAGATTATAAATATTTATAATTGACTTAATATTGACTGTATTCTCTCTGTTTGGTTGAACTTGTATGGGGGAAAAAAAGAGGCAAAAGAAAAAAAATGCTTTAATTTCTCGCAGAGCACAATACCACAATCCAGTTCATCTGTAGCTCCGTCTTCACAAAAATAACCCCTGCCTGTGTGTATGTGTGTGTGTGTGTATGTGTGAATGCTCAGTAGCCTGTTTTCCTCGCCGAGGCTAATGAGCGCTCCTTTATTTGACTCCTCTGTAGCAGTGAGGCCTCCTCCTTCAGAGCTTGACTGCACTCGGAGAGGTCACGGCGAAGTCGCTGTACCCACTCTGCTCGCCTTATGGAAGGTGACAGTTGGGAACATGGGCCGGATCTCCAAAAATTACCCCAATAAAAGCACCACGAGTGAGCCTAATCACGGCTGGGACGGCGGCCCAGTCTGGAGAAAGGGCAAACATTGAGAGCGGTGCAGCGGGGGCAGAGCTCTATCTCCCCCCTGTCCATTCATCGGCTTACATAAGACGTATAAGGTTGAGCTGAGGACGCGCAAACGACTTGCGCACAAACACATTCACCCGCACATGATCGCACCCACCCACCACAAGCTGCCCCACTTAGCCAGCCAGCATCAACGTGCTGTTTCCCATGTGAGCGGCCTCCACGTCCTCTCTGTCTCAATCCAGTCCATTACATGGAAAATGCTCTCCATTTCCCACAAAGCACTGCAGGATGTTTTAAAAATCTGATAGCTGTACCTTTATTAATCTTTTGACAAGAAAAAGAGAGAAGAGAAGAGAAGAGAAGAGAAGAGAAGAGAAGAGAAGAGAAGACTGTTTGCATGTTTTTGCCTAAAGGAAGAGTCCGCCAAAAATTCTCTTGCTTACCCCTAGCGCATTTTATTTTTCCAGATAGTTTCTGTGTGATTTGGCGAGATTTCCAATCTGCCACAATCTCCCCTGTCTCCCTTCACCCCAATAAAACGGGGCTAGACGGGTATTCATTTGTGGATCTCAAATAGTCCAAAATTTACATGTGAAAAACTCAACAGTAACAGCACGCACCAAAAACAGTGACACAGAAATCTGACATAATCCACTGCCCTGGGCAATGAGTTTCGTTGGAAAGTATTTCTTGCCGAAGAACACCAGCAAACTGTATCTATACCTCTAATTCTTATTGGGAGTGAGTAGATACAGTTTGCTGGCATTCATCAGGGAATAAGAAAGGGAAAATATCTTGTTTTTTGGGTGAACTGCTCCTTTAAGACTTCACTGGCTACTGTACATGACGTAAAGGTCAAGTTGCATTGAAGATGACAATAAAACCACTGTCGATCAAGACTGTCAAGGCGTCATCCTACGGGCTACTTCTAGAAGATAAGCCATGGTTCAGTGGAGGACAGGTGGAGAAAACACCGTGCCAGCGCAGAACCGGGATCGACCCGGCCTCTCAGAAATTGAAATAGCTCTCGGACTTTGATTGAATTGCGCTATGTGAGCTCACTACCACTGTATAAGCCCTCTCTGTGTCTGTGTCTGTCTAACTCTCTTTCAGCTCTACATCAAAAAGGCCATCTGCAGTAGAAAGGCCAGCCAACGCACCATGTGATCCCATCTCGTCAGCGAGTTTCCTCTGCCCAGCGTCCAGACACGGCACTGCCCACCGTCTCATCAATTTTCCTCTTTGATTTCATCATTGAGTGAAACCGAAGTGGCAATACAAAGTTTTATTTTGCAACGGAGTTAAGTTTTGCGAGCGAAACTATCTGAAAATCAGAAAAGTCCAAATTGTGATCGAACCTGAAAGGGGCCGTGATTACCGCCTGAGACTGATTTGACGAGACTTACCGTGAAACGTATCACCGCCAAACAAACACACAAGGATTTATTTTACTGTCTCAATAATTCAGAATGCATGCAATCCCACAGAGTATTAGGATTTAAAGTGAGCATGAAACACAAACCCTTCAAGCAGATTAAATTTCAAATCAAGCAGGCCATGTAAATGATGTGGTGACAGGGGGCCCAGTGCAATTAGCATGCCAGGCTAGTGTTAAAGCAATTAGGCAAAACAGACGGCTAGAGCACCAGGGCTAAGAACGGGAAGGGAGGAAGGACAGCTATTTCCATATTGTTCTCCAGGACATGAGTGCATGTGTGTGTCGCCGTGTGCGTGCGCGGAGTGTTATGTGTGTGTACAGTTTGTTTGAGGTCGTTTCTGCACTCGACTTGTTTGTGGATTTCTCAGAGGGAATCAGAGGTTAATGGGAGCTAGACTTTGTTTACCGAGCGCCCGCCCAGCCATTTTGGAGAAGGGAGGGAAAAAAAAAGAAAACATAAAAAAATGTCACATTTCTTGGGGTAAAAAGGAAAGGAAAGCAAAATAGAGAGGGAAGGGAAAAGAAAAAAAGAGGCTCATGTTGCATAGGGAATCACAAAAACATTTACTGGTAAACAAGCCCAGAGCGGAAACACTGGGAACCACTGTGGGGAAAAAATCAGACACATTTGGGCAAATCTCTCAGGTGGAGCCATCAAAAGCAGTGGCGGCGTGTACACAGCAATGTGGCAGAAAGGACCACCTGGAGACGAGGGATGACATTCGTTTGAGCGCAAATTACCCAAACAAGCATGCCGGGGAATGGCATTTAATGCTTGATGTTTCCCCAGTGGGAACAGTTGCGGATGGCTCTAATTCAAACACGGAGATGTGATATACCAACACTGCTAAACACAAACATGCATCGTGCAGCAAGTTGTGTGTGACAAGCTGTGAGCCTGTTGGGATGCGAGGGAGGAAAGCAGCTTGTTTCTGTTGCTGGAGAAATAAACAGGAGTTGGGCTCAAAACAGGGCCTTTTTTTTTGCATTACTAAAATGAATCAAAGAGTTCCCTGTTTTATTCCATAGCCCAAGTTTTCTATACCATATACACACTGGCACAAAAAATGTTTTTTTCCATTAATGTTATGTATAGCCCAGCGTGGTACGAAAGGCTTTCAGACCAGAGGTGCACTGCTTTTGGTGCTGCAACTAATGCCTGTTTTTATTGTTGATTAATCTATGGATTATTTTGTTGATTAATCACCTTTATTCTATAAAGTGTAACAATAATGACGAATGACCATGAGAAGTTAGCAGAGCCCAAAGTGATGTCTATAAATTGCTTCCTTAATCTGACCAGCAACCAAAAAAAAATAAATAAATAAAAATAATAATAATAATAAAATAAATAAATAAATAAATATTATTTTCTGTTGATCAACTGATATTTTTGGCACTAACTGCTTTTGTAAAGTGGTGTGCATGCATGATCATTCTAATATAGGCTGCCATAATATCTAACTTGGAATTACAATACAGAATATTACACTTTAACAGACTAACCTACACGTGGTGTTTATTTAACACTAGTTTTCGCTGACTTGCAATTTAGTTATATATAGCTAGCAATATAATTTTCCTAACTTTATTTCCTTATCTTTTTGGATATTTTGTGGTATGTGTGACACATTCTTACTTGAATTTAACACTAATAGAAGTTCCAATCCTTGTCAATACCAGATCAAATACCATTGGACCAGCCTTGCAGAGTTCAGCGAATCTGGAGATTAATCCTCAAATCATCTGAACTACGTGTACCAATATTCCACTATGAAGTTCAAGGCGGCGTGCATCGCTTTCAGTAACGCAGATGTTTAGGAAACTGCATCTAAATCATTCATGGAAAACAACCTTGTACTGCATAAAGGGCGCTTCTGATCTGAAATCCCTGTCGAGCACCAAAACATGTCTGATATCGGTCCATAATTAAAGGGCGCTGAAAGGGATGTCATCATTAGCTTCCCTTCCAACACACAAGGAAGGCCACACCTGCTCAATGTCCACTGCGAATGTAGAGAGGGCTAAAAATAAGTCCAGCACAACTACAATACAGCATGGGAAGTGTATAAACTTAGATAAACTTCATAAGAATGATTAAGTCACAAACTGAATGTGATTTGTAGACAAGCACAAGTGAGTCTGGGCTAGAAAACAGGCAAATAAAAGTGAAAGGCAAAGAGATTCAAGGAGGGCACAGGATGAAAGGGGAAGGAGCTGTGCACAAGGAACAGGAATAAGAGTTGTAGTAACTCAATCTCAGGCTTTAAGTGAAACAGATGGAAAATTAATTAAATGAGTTTGATGCCAATCATCTCAACACAGTGACACATAAAATACAGCACTCAAATAAATTCAAATAGGCAAATTACATACTGAGCTGATGAATGAGTAATTTCAAGAAACTAGGCTCTCCTTTTTGTTTTTCAAAATATACAATTCCATTTTGAGATCACATTTTGGAACAGAACTATTCAAACAGAAATCACTGCCAAACTGACAAAAACAATGGCAAGGCTCTGTCAGAGTGATAAATATAAAACAGGTCTGGTCAGTCTGATGAATTTCATCAGTCTGGTGAAGCCAACAATCTTGCAACAGGAGATTTTGGAGACACTGCAACAGGAGGAGAGCGGCAAATGGTAAGGATAAAGAGGAAGTGACACACGGTGGCATTCGAAATCTCACCGAGTCTCAGAGTGTTGCTGTGTTTCTATTGTCAGAGACACTGGTTTGAGGAAGTCTAGTCAAAATGTGAGTGTGTACTCCATGTGTGTGTGTGTGTGTGTGTGTGTTTTCCTGTCACATTTTCCTGCCATTAAAGTGCGTGACCTGCCAGAGCTGTCTGCTTTGGATGTAAGCCAGGACATGTGGCGTACGTGTGTGTGTGTGTGTGTGTGTGTGTCAAGGGTGGCTCAGCAGTGACACCACTTCCTCACTGTGTGTGTGCAGGTGACACCCAATTATGGAACTGAATGTGCATTAGGACAAGGTAAATAATAAAGTTCAACTTAGGAAACTTGGAATAAGACCTTAGAGAGCTAATTTATGTCGAAGCACAGCGCATAAAAACAAATTTATAACCCGAGAAGACAAAAGGTGGGTGTCTCATGCCCTTACATTTGTGTCAGTATTTTTTTCAGTTAAAGTTTAAGAGCTGGCAGCATTTTGGGACAGTCTAAAATTTCCTTTACATATACTGTATCACCTCACTTTAACATATGCAATATGATGAAAGAAATACAACATAAATGTGTAACAAAAAAGAATACTGGATATTTTTACTTTTGATAATATATACCATTTTCTTTGGTTAATCTGCCCACATGAAACCAGAGTCGTCTTCTGAACCTACTGGAGCAATTTCTTTTAAAATACATTACCCACTTAATTGAAAATCAGAATAAGTTGAATGAGATAGTACTAATTAGTCCCTGTTCAAGTCACCATTTTGAATGTATGCTATGTAGTACAATCTATCAGACCATGTAGCGCCATATGGCCGGCATGGCCTATGGGCTTTGTGAGAATTACATCATGGAGAGAGTCCAAGCAAGTCAAGCAGGTGAATCACTTTTTTTGGTTGCAGTAAAGCAGCAGGCTTTATAGAGAACGAGGGAGGAGTGAGGAGGAAAGGAGAAAGAAAGAAGGAAAGAAAGAAAGACAGAAAGAGTGGGAGTCCAAATTCCTTTCATAAATATGTAAATACAGACACAGTTAGTGGGTGAGAGATGAACAAAGAACAACAGACCAAAATGAACCAAAAAAAGGAAGACAGACACACACACAGACAGAGGCAGACACCCAAAATTGAGCAATACCATAAAGTCTGGCTGACGGCCAAGTGAAACATGTGACTTGCTGCATCTGACTACTGTATCATAGTGACACAAAGCCAAAGAAACAATGGCTCCATTCAAATTATTTGCAGACCAGGCACTATTTTTCTCCACAACAGGAAAGATGAAAAGTGGTGACAGACATTTATCTCGCTACAAAACAGCACAAACTAGCCTGATTTGCCACAGAGGTTAAATGTTGTCTGCTGGCCAGAGTGGAGCCAAGTAGGCCTGAACATTTCATCACAATATTATCTAACTGTAATATGGCCAAGTGCAATATCCAGATTGCAGAAGCTGCAATTTTTTTTATCAAGGAGGCAAAAAAAGTGAGAAAATACCACTGCAAATGAAATCCAGTGGTGCCACAGAGATGCCCTAGCCTGCAAATCAAATCCAGTGGTCAGATTTAGAGAAAAAAAACAAATCTTATATCTTTCAAATACATAAATAACCACAAGACCACTATATTGCAGCTTGTATGATCCTCATCTCAAACACTTCATCAATAGCTGTGTGCTGACTTTACTATGAGGTGGCAAAAGCCTTGTGGTACAAAACAGCCCAATTCAATCCCATTCACTTCTCTCAACAACAACCAAGCAGGGTATTACTCAGTATCGAAAATGTTCCAGTATCTAGCAGTAAACTGTGATCATACAAGGTATTTCCCAAATGTGTGTTGAGCTCTACTACATATTATAATCCACCCACAACTTCCTCCAGGCTATCATTGTAAATAACATTGTGCAGATTGTCAAGTTGACTGGTTAAATAAGGTTAAAACTGTATTTGTGGACAACAGTTTTGTGCCGGTAAGTACAGTGAATTGCCTCTGCTGAGAAATTCAATTGGACTTTCAGCCTGGGCGTCCCACGAGAGTACATAAACATTATACCTCAAGGATGGAAAAGTGCATATTTGAGTGTAAACGGATGATCGACTGAAAGCTTGGCGGGCTGTTTTTGTGGCCTCCATGACTTCTTTATGACACGAGTTTTTGCATTTGGAGACATGGATGGGTCCCAGGGCGGAGGCAAAAGCAGTGGACGCCACTCGTGCATATGCCTTTTCCCTGTGCCTGTCTGTCTTCCCAGCCAGCAAAATAAGAAAGCGCCCCATTCAACCCGCGCAAGGCACTTTGATTACAGCATGTCAACTGGAAAAGGATAACACTGCACACCACAAACAAGCAAAAATACAGGGGAATAAACACATAGCACACAGGCTGGATTTGTCAAATAAAGTCTGGTGACAGTATACAAGCCCCAGGTACAGTCTGAGAGGAAGATCGCGGCCGTTTGCTTTCGCCCATGACGTGCAGCCATTTCCTAATTTCCAGACTATCATGAACAAGGCTCAGGCTTTGAAACAAAGGGCCTGCTAACAAAGCTTCCCACGGAGAATTGACTGTGGCCTTGCTTGCTATTTACATACAGATGCACTGGCAGGAATTTGCATAATGTTTTTTGTAGCCGGGGTGCTCAGGGGAGCAGCATTGTAACATATTGGTGCCTAATGAACTCTGAAAAAAATTGATTTTCCACAGAGTAAATTAAGAAATGCATTATAGCTGTTAAAGCAATCTTGGGGGAAATCGGAGCCTTCCTCTGCTAAACTACGCTTGATAAGTAATAAATTACATGTTACACTTATTTGCTTTAATTCATGCTAATTTTGCCCAATTAATGTATCACTGTAGTTCTGAGGGCAGCCACTGGAGATTTAATTATTTATTGGATTTTGGTGTGTGTCTTATTGCGTTTGCATGTGTATGAATACAGTAAAGCGACTGTTTGTGGATATTGTGCAGCGCTGAGTAAAATCGTAGTTGTACTGTATCTGCGTATGTCTACTGTATGTGTAAGTGTGTGCGTGCATGTGTGTCTAAGTGTGTGTGTGCATGTCTGTCAACAAGAGAGTTAAATCCCATGTCTGCCGGGACTTTCTGACAGAGGCCTGATTGTCTGTGGCTGCACAGATTCGCGAGGCTCCCTCTCCCACACTCACACACACAAGGACTAGATTTGGCTGCCTTCCTCCCCTTCCTTCCCTTCCCTTCCCTCCCTTCCTTAGCTAGCTAGCGGGGTGACTCATTGTTTACAGGCCTTTCACTCTGCTGTCCTATCACCCTGCTCTGACGCTACTTTTCCATTCAATCACAGGTCCTGCATGTGGTGACATGACAGGGAGGCCGGCCCTGCATTTCCTCCTTGAGCCGTCTCCCGGGCCTGCTGCTCCTTATCCGCACAATAATCCGACTGCAACTGCCTGCAGATTTTCACTGCATCTCTCTACATTTTACATCTATATTTTAGGCATCTAGCTGACGTTCTTAACCAGAGTGACTTGCAGTGTGAAGGCACGGGTGCAGCCAGGGATTCAGTGTGTTGCTCAAAGGACACAAGGAGAGTTAAACCTGTGATCATCTGGTTATGGGGCCGTCTCTCCAAACAGTACGCCACCCCAGTGGGATCATATTCAAGCAAAACATCACGATACATCCAATAGGGAGCCAAAGTCCTGTCCCCACTTCCTGGTTAGCCTTTGTTCCATTAGCTTCTCTTCCACTGTGTATTTTCCCATAAGAGGTATTTTTCATCTATCCCTCAGGAAAGCAGTGACATACTGGTCTCTTCTACTCATACTCAAAGCTCAATGGAGGTCCACTACTTTCTTTGTATATAAAAGCTGAACATCTCATAATTTTTACCAAAGGTACATGTTTTGTTTTGTTTTGTTTTTTTAGCATTTTCACAACTACACTTCCCATGAGTTTCTGACAGCATTCAAACAATACTTCACAACCAAGAAAGGTTTGTAAAATCATTATTGTGACATATCCAGTTGGCTATTTAAAACCACCTAAGTTGGACAGCCTTCTGTAAGCCAAAAGTTTTTTTTTCTGCCAAAGAAGCAATGTACAGATTTCGATTCTGGTCTGTCAATCCTAGCTGACACTAACAGTGCATGGACTGTTCATTAAAACTTGCTAAAGGTAGCGCATTTCAACAACTGATATATTTTTTGTGTAACTGACTCTTTTTTCTAAGCAAAAGGTTTACACTTGCACAACATGCTGAGGTGAACTAGCATGCTCATAACATCTATGGGAGTATGGAAGGCGCTTTCTTGCTACTGCAACAAAAACACGGAAGATCCGGTTTCACTTTGGCAGACTATATTCCAGTTTTATGAATGTGAAAAAAAATCACATTTAGGGAAGTAAGTACTTAGGGAAGTAATTCTGTGACACTTCCCCCTCATTTGAATATCAACCGCCAAATGCATTAAATACAAACATACACACACACAGACACACACACCTTACTGGAAGAGTGAATGGAATCCCGGGCCATTGCTGAATGTTCCCTCCCGAGTGTTTGGCGAAGCCGCTGGAAAAATTTACTCTTGAATTAGCCTTTTGTTTCACCAGCCTGTAGCAGAGAATAGGCCTCTCCTTCCCTCCTCATAACCTGCTGCTGAAGACATTTCTCTCCAAATAGCACACATAGCAATGCTTTTAGATCTATACGGTAAAGTCAACCAGCGAAAGTAATCATTTTGGGTAAGACGGATCTAAATTTGCAAAGTGCAATCACATACTCTGTGCAAATTCAAGTCTTTCCTTGGGTGATCCACTTGCATACCTGTAGGAAAAAAAAATGCCTCAACAAGAATGGTACGCTGGCCTAGTTAGCTATCAGCCTTCTGTCAAAGCTAATGGGAATTAGAAGGAGTTAATGCTACTTTGTTTCTCTCCCCATCAAGAACTCCCTCTACCCTCACACTCACTTCTGAGGCATCGACTAAGTATCCATCCTCATCACACCAATATTAAAAAGCTTAGTTGGCAATGGTTTTTCAAGTAAATTAGAGAAAACAAAATCTCTCCGATTAGTCAATTAAGTGGCACATTAGCGTGGGACTTAATTAAAAGATAGTGGGGCATGCAGTCTTTAAGGATATAGAGAGAGGCGACGGGAGTGTTTAAACAGCAGATTGAACAAATGGCGCTTATTAAAAACTTGACTGTGAGTCACTTGACACCTCACATATCCCCTGCACCTTGAGCTACATAAACAGAATGTCAGCTCCCTGGGTTCCTGCTATGCAAATCTCTGGGATGAGGGGGTGGGGTGGGGGGAGGAAGAGAGGAAGTGCCACACGTCACACACCGTCCCTGCCTGGAACGTCAAGATGCCTTCCTACAGTCAGGGGCTTAGCAACTGCAGCAACACCACGCACTGTCTCTCTCCCTCTTCCCAAAGACACCACGGGAGATTATTTGGTCTTCTGAATGGTGACTATCAATGAAAGAGTTTCGGAGGAGACGTAGTGAGAGATGCTCACCCGACAGTAAAGTTACAGTAGAAATGCACCCTCTGCTAAGACACAGGATTTGCTCCAAGGCAAATATATTCAAAAGGACACGAACCCCTTCTATGGTGTTTGTGTGTGAGTGTGTATGTGTGTGCACAAGAATAGTGTCAACCTCTCTTTAAAAGTCATCCTTAATTAAACCTTTTGTTCTTCCAGAATGGGAAAAAAATGGAGCCAGGCGAGCAAAAGGCAGTTATTGTGTCAGAGTGCTGAGACTGAAGAGCTAGGTACACTAAAACATCACAGTTCACTGCTCGTGTTGCCATCTCAGCGTCACGTTCCATCCGGAACAATGCGACAGCTGACAGCTCGCACCCAAGAATCATCACGCTAAACTGAATTATTTCTGCCACGTGTTAATTTATTAACAACCTGTGCATGCTCTAATGTAGCCTGCATTTGCATATACATTTTTAACCTGCAAGCCGAATCGTCATGAATATTCTTTCGGGGGCTGAGAATATTTCAAACCCCTTTTGTTGCAGCACCTTTGAATTTTGAAGGATGAGGTGGAGAAAAAAAGGAGAAAGACACATAAATCTCGTACATGTCCGCAGGGCACATATTCTTTAAGGGCAGATATCAGCACTTCATCACCTTGCAACATATGAGCTGTGGCATCTCCGATGTGAAACCTCCTCCTCTTCACTTGTTCTCTGCCTCGCGCTCTTTCTCCCTCTCAAAGAGGCACCTACGACTGCTTTGAGATGGCTTCAAAAACAGGGAGCTGCCTTGTTTAGATGGCTCCCCAGGACTTTGCTGTTAAAGAAGGGCAAACATACAGTATTAATAAGTGCCAATGAACTATTCATATGTGGCTTCAATACAGCAGATGGAATATGTAACTCTAAGATAAGTGTTAAAGAGCATGATGAGCTGTGTGAAAGTAAACCAATGATTATATGGAAGTGCTTTTGAAGCTATGAAATTTCATGCAAAATACATCAGAAATAAAGAGTAACACATAAATTACTGGTTCATGACCACAACAGTCTTAAACTGTCATAGCTATGTCAGTTATCTGGAGTACAATCAAGCAGACAATGAAAAAATGGGCATCCTTACAGTAAAAAATAAAAATCACACACTGCCACCTTTTACCTCTAAGCTTAACGCAAACCAGATGTATCATAAATCAAGCAAAGAAAATGGATAATCCACACCCAGCTAACCCCTTCCCACTCCATAGCCTGCCATTACTCCACACTCCCATATATATATATAATATTCTGAGAACCTACATGTATATTATACTGCAGTGTTGCAGTATATCTATCTGTTGTGTTTGTATTCACAATTAGATTGAAGTTTGTTCTGTGTCATTGGCTGTAAATGTCAGATCAAATTTTCATCTGTACTTTAGCTCTACTGGCTTGGCCCCGCAGCAATAAAAGGAGCTTAAACTTAAATTGGAAAAGAACAAAAATAACATAACATCAGCTGTATGTAGGTAACAGCACGCATCAAATAATCAAATGCTGTAGCTATACCAGAAATGAGCCCTTGAATTAAGTATGTGTTAATTTACACTGAATAGAGTTCTCTCCCGCGTGAGGATGCGAGCAGGTGTTGTCGATGCACACCTGTAAACTTTCCCCACATATGAAATTCCCTGCGGCGTGCATACAAAACACCAAGCCCGCGCCTTGTTACCTCGCTTTAGTCTGAGGCGCAGACTCCACATCGTCGCAAACAAACTGTCACCGCGGCAGCAGTTTGCTACTGAAGTGCATGTAAACAAAGATGCAACAGGAGATGTGTTTATTCATAATAGATGAAACAATTAAGGGAGCCTGACAGGCAAATAAACACATTGAGGGAATGCATCTGGCAGTATGGGGGATTTACCGCTGTGGTATTATTGTCATTTATGGAAGAGCAATGCCTTGTAGAGACGAGTCTTAGAGCTGTGGAGACATATTGCAATCAACAATATACAATAAAACAATCAGACGGATCTGACAAACAATTAATGTTGTGGCTGTATATTTCTACAGAGAAAAGAAGAAACAACTGCTTTGACTTTGACTGAGTGCTGTGCCATAACACTGCTGCATGCATGTATTTGTTTGATCTTGTGCTTTTTCCTATGCAGTTAGGAGCGTGTTTGTGCCAGCATGTTTGTGTGTGTGTGTGTGTGTGTGTGTGTGCCGGCCCGTGCAAGTGTGTGTGTGTGTGTGTGTGTGTGTGTGTGTGTGTACGAGGCTTTGCCTGTCAGTCATGTTAACTCAATGTGAAGAGGCTGCTCCAAGCGGAAAGTTGAGTCCTATATATTTGCCACAATGGCTGGTGTTATTAAGACCTCGATCTGCCCATGTTTTCTTTCTGCATGGAGGGAGGTAAGCCACTGGATGCTCTCCCTCTCTCTCTCGGCTCCCAGACTGGGTGGGGTGGCTGGGCTGTTTCCCTTTGAGTGGGTTCAAGGAGAGTTGCACATACACACACACACTCCACACTCACATACACAAAACCTTGGCTCTGTAAACATCCCTTTTCGAACCACAGCAAGCAAAAAGGTTACTGTTTGTGTTTATGTTTGTGCCCGACTTGGTGCAGATATTTTTGTCTGCCTGAGCTGCGAAAATAAATATGTTCAGCTAAGACACTGTTGATCTCAAAAAGTTTTCAACTGAGCATGAACAAGGTGATGAGAAACTTGGCAGTACTTGGGTTGTATAGCAATTTAAAAGGCAAAGTTGCAATATTGATTGTTGTTATGTCCAAATTAGTAGCTATTTTTCTCAGAGAGAATGACTGAAGTATACATTCTTAAACAGTGGATTTGGTGACGTACGAACTCCTTGAAGACAAATATCACTGAACAATTTCTTTTCATCCACACTGAGAAAATTATGAGCAATAAATAGCTCTTCCTCTGCCCACAAATTGTTACTTTTTTTAGGCGCTGACAAAAAAATTATGTTGGAGAGGCTATTTTTACATGCACCAATATTCTTATTGGCATCAAAATATTCAGCGAAACATCGCCGTATAATTTGTTTGTCATTACTGTGCATCCCAAGACGCCGCTACATGGTTGTAAATGCTCAGATACACAATAATAGAACAAGCACGCCTGCCAAACAACCTGCCAATCACACATGAGATTCAGATGACTGGAGGCCAGCGGGGCCCTCGTTCATTTAAGTGATGTTAAGAACAAACAATCAAAAGCGCTGCTTGGGAGATCGCAACACGTACACATCAGCAAATGACATGTAACAATGGTGACATCTAATTTATAGCTCAAGGAGCGTGTACAAGCAAATAAACAGGCATCCCTGGTCCTCACGTCCCTCTCAATTTGCCTCTCCTACGGTCCATTGCCTTTCAGATGGAGGGGCAGGGAGGAAAAAAATAAAAGTTAAAAGTGTGCAACTTTAGGCTGATGTCTTATTTAGAGGCCCAAGACCCCTGCCTCTGTTTCCCACCATGCAATACGCATGAAATGCAACCCCCGCCTGAACACGAGCATGCAAACACACCAAGGAAAACCTAGGCCTCAACAAAAATATTCCATTTGCATGCAGTTTAAGATGCAACATCGTCTGAACCGGGGGGGATGAGTGGGAGGAGGGCATGTTTTCTGCAAAGGTGTGGGGGGGGGAGAGGAAATGATTTGAAAACATCTCAGTGTGTCTGTCGTCTCTCCTTTATTCCTTTCTTTCTTTCTGCAGGCAGGTGTTGTCAGCGCCGTCTTCTTGGGGCACAACGCGTGGCAGAAACTTTGAACCTCGCCGTGCCCCATCCTCGGGTTTGGGGGGCTCCCATCTCATGATGTCGCTAACCGCCGCATGTTGTCTTTACATCGCCGTGGCGACGCCTCCAGGTAACAAGGAGATTAGAAGCAGTCAGAGGCCCTTGTACCACGGCAAAGCTGGAGCAAAAGGGGGTCTTTAAATATTTAAGGTATGAGTACAATGAGACATTGTTACTCTTAAGAAGGGAGAGGAACAAAGAACACAAATCTTTCACCTGGAAATCATTTACATTTCATTGCCGGCTCTCTGTTCCAAGATTGACGTAATTTTTGAGAGTTGCATTCGGCACATGAAAATAAATGTTTCTTGTTTGATGGCGATATTTTTATGAAGTGATTCAAACACTATAGTGTGTGACAGATAACAATTACAGTACACCACAACTTCCCTGTAGCCTGAAATAAAATAAACAAAAATTGACATTCGCTCACATCTCACAAGCATTCTCTCACTGCTACCACAATGTTATTCCGCTTTCTCCACATCATGATTTTCATGTTTGCAGGTACATCAATACTTATCTTTTTTTTTTCTTGAGAGAGAAATAATAAGCAAACAAACAGCGCACGGTGTAGGAAGGCAGGCTTCTCTGGCCTCTTGTCAAAGTCAATTAGAGTCCTCAGGTAATGACCCTATTTGCATTGTAAACCAGGCCCACGTGTGAGAGGGCTAATGGGGCCGCTACCTGAGCAGATTAATTGAAAGTGACATTACTTGAACTCTTTTTTTTTTCCTAGCACAGCCCCCTGAAAGATCTTCTCATCTTATTTTAATGCCATGCCACAAGTCTAAACAGAGAGGTCAAGTCATTTCAAACTTTGACACAAGCGAGGGGGAGAAGAAAGGACGTTTGCGGTGCATTATGTACACAGCTGCATGCTGGCAGCGCTGTGAAGCACCGCCGAACCACAGAGCGATTCTCAAAAGAGAAAAGGGCGACATTATTTCAAGTGTTACTCACAAGGCATTGTAAGACATCCCATTAAAAGCACATTAAGAATACATTATTAAAGAAATTTCATCAGCTCATGCTATATGTACTGCAACCTTTTGGGGCAACTGTACATCTAATAACAACCACATACCAGGTTCACAGTCCATTATAAAGAATGTCACCATGTACAACAATGTATGTAATTCTCTGATGTGTTTATGAAGAGATAACAGTTGCATGGATGCTGAAAATGACAATATCTTTATGATTATCCCTTAGCACTCACAATGCAACATTATTAATATATCAAAATGTCTATCTAAGCGCTAACTGCCAGGTAATGACAGCTATTATGGATCCTATGGATTCAAGGAAAACTGGGGGCGGGGAGCGCATGCAAACGCAATCTGTACCATTTTCCGCTGTGGAAGAAAAAGAGGCATCTGGAACAAAACACTGCGCATAAAGAAAACTGTCACATATTACTGTCAGCCCCTCTTGTCCTGTCTAATTACTCGCATTACCTATAATTAGAGTATGGCTATAATATTATTAATATAGAGCTCTCAGGTCTACCTCTAATATGAAAATGAAGCAACCAAAACACATTACACTACCCCATCTGTTTTCCTCCCATATAAAGCAACAGGAAAAGCAGTAATTTGTTCTCATGGCCGAGGGCAGGAGACATTCATTTTCTGAGTGAAAAGGAGTTGTATCCCATCCAACCGAGCAAGGTTGGCTGAGGAAGAAGGGATGGATGGATGGATGGATGGATGGGTGGAAAGAGGAGGCAGCCACTTCCACACTCTAATGACTTATTTAATATTGTAAGAGAAATGACCTTGAGATCGGAGAAGTGTTGAATTTCTCCCCAGACGGCAAACAGAAACAATGGAGCCGTCCTAATTGTGGCATTACAATCCAGCACACAGCCGGCGAACAGAGGGGGATTGATTAGAGGAGTGGAAAGGTGGACGACTTTGTGAAAAGGTCACCGCACACTTTACCTGGAGTTTTAATATTTCCAGCCCTCCGCCTCCTCTATAAAAGTGGAAAAGAGTGAAAGAGTGTGAGAGTGAAAGAAAGCAAGAAAGAAAAAGAAAGAAAGCGCAAGAGAGAGAGAAAGAGAAAGAATAGTGATTAGAGACTTTCTGGATGGTGTATATTTTTCTGAACACATTAGTGAAATAAGATGGTAATTTCCT
>OMKZ01046663.1:0-22775 GCA_900302535.1 Neoniphon sammara | reverse complement strand
GTGGTTTTGGAGGCAGTGCTGACATGTTATATGTGTTACGAGTCAGTGCATCCGGATTGTATGGCTTTTTTGACAATGAATAGATGTTATGTCAGTCTGCACCAACCTGTGTAAATATCAGTGATGGGTGAAAAGTCAAAGTGGTCATAGTGAAGAATGGTTCCTTTCAGAGTGTTAAATTATTGATGCATTAACCTGTAAGAAGTATTTGAATGTTGCAGCTCTAACTGCTCCATATACTGTTGGCTAGTTTACACTCTAACAATGCATCACATTTGATGTTTTGCATGGAAAAGCTTCTTCTGCAAAGGAACTAGGAACTCCAGCCGTCAGATAAATGTAGTGCAGGACAAAGTACAAGATTTCCCTCTGAAATGTAGTGCAGGACCCGGTTGCATAAAACACCTAAGTTTTTGTCCTTAGGGCTGGCTTGACACAATGCCACTTCCATGCACGTAGTTGCAGGTTGCAAATGAAACTTTT
This sequence comes from Neoniphon sammara, assembly GCA_900302535.1. NCBI lineage: Eukaryota > Metazoa > Chordata > Actinopteri > Holocentriformes > Holocentridae > Neoniphon > Neoniphon sammara. The sequence goes on along the minus strand of OMKZ01046663.1, from coordinate 22,292 downwards.
GCGATGTAAACTAACCCATATGGACAATTCCAAATGATGATGGAAATGGAATTTATAATTTTCATTGGATGGTTCGACTGGAACTCCAGGTTGGATGGAACTGAAGTTGCATTTCAGTTGCACCATGTAAAGCCAGTCTAAAATTTCACTTAAGGTCCTAGATTTTCTTACCTAAGGATTGTGCTTCATTGCAAAAAAAACATCTTAAATGATTTCCTGAGGAAAGGTAAAATACTTACCGTTTTGTTGATGGTTCAGCATCAGTAAGTTGCTATGTTAAGAGCCACAGCCACTTCCCTGTGGTGCTAAGAGTGAAAAACAGTACAGTGACAAAAGTGTTCTTCCTTAATGTCATTGCTAACAACATTTATGCAACAGAAAACAGACTTTAAGGACTTCCTTAGAGCTGAGGTGTCCTTAAGGATAAAGCCTTAAGAATCATTCCTTAGTACATAACTTAAGTTAAATTTGTGCAACACATTTTTCCTGAGGAAATCTTAAGCAAACTGCTAAGGAAAATATTTTACTTAAGATGCTTTAAACAGCCAGGCACAGGAAAAGTAGAAAGTCTTACAGGTAAAGTGCCAGTACCACAAAACCAACGCACAGAATGTAAGGTAATGTACTTTTTTCTTTTATGTCTGTGCCAAATATGGCATCATAATGAAAGCTGCGATGCCACCTATTGTCACCAGCAGCTGCCATCATTTTGCAGAATCTGACCTTAAGTATCTTTTCAAAGCATAAATTCAAAACTTGTGAGTTCAAAACACTACCAGAAGTGTTTAACCGTGGCATGATCATATTGAGAAAATTTGGGGGTTTTACGGTGAATTGGGACACATCACTATCCATGAAATGCTTCAAGGACAACAGACTCTCAAACTGGACTGCCTCCATCTTTTTTTCTGGCTTTTTACCTCAGTCTCCCTCCCTCTTCCTGTCTTCATTTCTCTTTTCCTCATCGCTCCTTTCCTCTTTCTCCTCCCTCCTCCTCTTGTTTTCTTCTCTGTCTCTCGGCAGTAGGGAGGTTTTGATGAATGTGCCGCCCTGCCTCGCCTCGCCTCGGGCTCGGGCTCTGCAGTTCGAGACGGGTCAGGCACAGGTAAGCACTCAGGTTTATTTTCGCCCCCTGAGGACTTGGCCTCGGGATCGACTGCTGCTGACCCAAAACCACAGAGCTAAGCACTGCCCCCTGTTGTCTGCTTTGGAAAAGGAACCTACCTACCCTGGGCGTGCATACTTGTGTGTGTGAGGGATTTTGCGCACATACGCATTCACGCATGTGTGTGTATCTGTGTGTGTGTCCTTCGTTTCGCCACATGTGGTGAGTCTATTTTTGGTAGGTGCAGCAGCTTGGCCAAATTGACTCTATCACACAGGAGGCTGGTGTTATTCTTCATCCAAATCTTGGCGCAGTTGCAGCCATATGTGGCAATATTCTGTCGGCAAGGCCCGAGCATATCTCCCATTTGTTATATCAGGCACCAGAGCCCTTTGTGCAAATGAAAGTTCTCATTAGGGACAATACAGTGGATAATAAAGTGAAGGGGGAAGCCGCAAAATGGAGTTGTTGTTTACTGTGCAATGAGCTGGAATCACATTCAAGTCTATGGCTCTGTGTCAAACTAATGGAAGTTTCCTGTGACCTTGGTACTTAGTTAGGAATGTTACCAGGAATCTATTTTGTCTTAAAGGTTCCCTCAGGGGTAATCTGCAAGATGGTCTTCTATCGAAAAATAACAACTGGTCATTATTTTTCCATAGAAGACAACCTCAGAATGTATTATTCCACTTATTACAGGGCTTTACCTTACAAAAAGTCAATAAATTGACAGAAAATAATCATTATAGTTATTTGATTGAACCACAAGCTCCTACTTAGGACAAAGGGACAAAGTTTTTTTAAGGGTTGGAGGGTCCTGTTGTGTTTTAGGGTTTGCAGGCAGCTGGAGGAGACACTCACCAGATCTGCTGTTGTCTGGATTGGAGGAAAATATCTTGTTCCACTTTTCTGTGTCTGGTTGGAGTCCAGTGATGAAGTTAGTAGAGGTAAGCGGTCGTAAGTTTTTTTTTTGACACCGGGTGCCTTCAGTCAGCTATTGAACAGACCTCTCTCTGGATCTTGAGGACTCGTTAATTGTTTTTCGTTATCTTTTTTGTTGATGTTGGCATTTTGCAAGTGTAACTTTATTGTGTCAGACATCTATCTATCTATCTATCTATCTATCTATCTATCCAAGTCAAATACAAGTTAAGTATATGTAACTTTGATTCAACATGCAATGAACAAGTTCAGCTGTCCAGATTTGAAAATGCAAGCCTCCAGTCATAAACTTGCTCAAAACTATAGCAGGTGTTTCATGTCCTCATCAGTATCAGCACTCCACAACAGACAGGACAGCTCTGTGCTTTTACAACATAAAGGTTGCAGGTTCGGTCTCCACAACAGCTAATCTGTGTTTGCCTGCAAAGTGCTCTTGAGCAAGACTCTGGACACTTACCTAAACAGCCACAGTGTGAAATGTAATGTAAGTCTGTGCACGACGGTGGCAAAACTGCACAGCCATAAGTGTATCGTCTTACCGGCCCGGCGCTTCGCTGCAGAGACAAACGGAAGTGCGAGCGAGTCGTGGCCAAAAGAGCCGGGCCAGGGAAATGTAAGATGTGCTGAGGGTTGTTTGCAGAAGATACCTGCTTCCTTACAGGAGGGAGGAGAAAAACCACTGGCTATACAACTTATACAGAGACAGACGTTCATATGCAGGTTAAAAAAGAAATGGCAATGGCCTGCTATATGGGATTAAAATAACCTTTCTTCACTATCTCAGCTTCTTCTTAACCCTTTTTTTTGAGGCTTGATGCCCAAATTGGCAGGTTTGCAGGCTCCTTTTCTACTTTTTGAAGGTGTGTTATTCATATTTACTGCAAAACAAGAATCAGTGTCATTCAGATCCGAGCAGCAGGTGATGGAGAAGAGCGGGCAGCCCAGACATTTTCTGGGAGTTTCTTCCTTAATTCCACACATCATGTTAGACTGATTTCACAGTTTACAATTGAAAAAAATTTACATTTACAAGTGATTTTGGTTTTGATTTTATCTTTTGTTTTTTTGTAAATCAAGTCAAAAATGCTCAAATAAAAGGTAACTTGTTTCCAGAGCAGTTTCATGTTTGTCCAAGAATCAGTGTCAGTATCTTTACAGGAAAAGGCAGGATAACGCAGATAACTCCACTGATATCAAGAAAATGACTTGAAACAAGAAAATTCTTGCATTTGCTTTGGAAACAAATGGAGTCTTCCTTCCCTGTTGGTCGATATTCTTTCACTTAAGTTTAGGACAAAATTACAAAGCAGAGCAAATTATCTGTAAAAAATAGAAAAGCCAAGCCACTTGCTATTTAAACCAGTACTGTTGGATTTTTAAAGTCACATAAGAAAATATATCTGATTAAATTTGGATTTTCTCATCACCTTTCTCTTAGACCCCCAAAATCCTTTGGCCTTTTTGGAGCTAAGCTGGCTGCCGTCTCCATCTCCCCCTCACGACTGAAATGAATTTAAATGTTGAAATCGATGGATCAAGGGATCACGCTGCGGCTTTCACACGGATTCACCTGGTCAGTCTCACTGATGGAAAGGAGCGAGGTTCTTGCGTTCAGCGAAGCCAGCGCTGTGATTGACAGGTGCTCCAATCTGCTGGGGGCTGATGGGGGAGAGAGCTGGCCGCTCAGCAGGAGGGCTAAAAGAGGATGTGGAGCAGCGGGCAGCCGCTCACATGACTGCAGCAGTATAGCTGGTCAGTCCCAGGGGCTTTTATTTCTGTCGTTCTTTAATTATTTTTTTTTTAATGCACAGATGTGACACAATTCCAAAATCCTCCATACACTCTTTCTGCCAGCCGTGTTACATCACTGCCATTAAGGCCACAGTCTCATATGGGCATTTACTCTAATCTTTGCCCTGGTTATTGTCATTTTAGTGGCATTAAATGAAAAAAACCCACCCTTGCATGCTTATACACTGCTGTGTGCTGTCAGTGCATGCCAGGAGATATTCTGTGTTGAAGTGCTGTATTGTTTTGTTTGTTTATTTGTTTTTGTTTATTGTTTTTTTACCCACTTTCCCTCAACGTGCCTTCTCTGCTTCTACTTTAGTTAGTTCTACTTTAGGTCTTTCATCATTATCATTTGATTTGAAAAACTAAAATATATTCTTGACGTCTTTATAGCCGTAATACTGATGATTGCATAAGAAGCGCAAGACAGAGAATAGTAAAAAATAAAATAAAATAACAAAGGTCAGCGTCTCTAGAAGGAAGCACTTGCTCTTTGATGACACCAAAACCTGGTCCCTAAAACATTTTATGTCACCCAACTCCAGTTTTGGTTCTGGTTGTCTACACGTATAAGAATGAATGCATCACCAAAAAATAACAACGGTTCAAGAAATACAATGTATGCCTCCACTAGCTCGTTTTTTGTTTTTGTTGTTGTTTTTTGGTAGGTGTCAATGGGTGGATCATCAGGCCTGGCTGGTTCTGCCCAACAGATGTGGCAGCAGCTCCCAGTCTCTAATCAGCAGGCGCACAGAGAAACCAAACCAGTGTCCAGGCCTCACATCCCAGATAACACAGCAGGAGATTTACAGTGATGACCAGTGGATTATGGCCCAGATATAAATAGAAACACAATACATCCAGTGTGACATACGATGCTGTGCACCACGAGGGGAGGTGGGTGTATTAATGTATGTGTGTGTGTGTGTGTGTGTGTGTCTTTGAGCAGGAGATTATTGTTAATGAGCGCAGTGTCTTAGAAGGATAAAGTAATAAGCCTGATATCGTCAGGGATAAAGATGTGTGCGGTTTTATTTGAAACGGTTTTAAAGTCAGAAGAAAACGGCGCTTGAAGGTCTTTCGCCTCTGTAATTCAACGTATTTCCGGTTGAAACAGGATGTTGGAATTGGACGTAACGCAAGGAGTGGCTCAGTGTTTTGTGCACAACCATGAAGTTCATAAATTCCTAAAAGAGCCCTGAGAGTCAAGGGGGATTTTTTTTTAATTTTATGTATTTATGTATATTTAATACATACAAGTTAACATCTGGTATGTATAAGTTAGTATCTCATTAAACTTTAAATTAGGTTGGTGCCGACAATGACAGCAACAAGTATTTTTTGTTTTTAACACATTATTGATTCCTGGTGTCTTAGGAGGGAAAAAAAAAAAGGATTTCGGGGTTGAACACCCAAAAATGCACAGCTGCCGTGGTGCCACTCTGTTTATTTTGGAAGCTATGAAGTTGCAGAACGTGTGTGTGTGTGTGTGTGTGTGTATGTGTGTGTGTGGAGGGAGCTCATAAATCTGTGGTGATATTATTGGCTGAAATCTTTATGTACATCTGCTGGTTCACCATGAAGGCACCACTGAAGACATAAACCTTTATCCAAGAAGAATGGGATTTTGCTCATAGATAAAACAGAACATGTTTTCCACTGCAGTTAAGGCTCTTGTGCCTTGCTCAAGGGCACCTTGGTGGGAGATTCTGAGGGTTTCATCCACTTCCCATCCCAGTTATTTTTTTTTTTTTTTTTTTTTAGCCAGTCAGCAACTTTCCAATTACCAGCTTGAACTGCCACCACACCACAGTTAAGAAAGCACATCTGATTGATTGCTCAGGTAATAAAATTTATTCATACGGCAGTAAAACAGTAATGAAATTCAGCACCGAGCACAGCGCTCACTCTCATCCGTATAAGATGTGAATGTACAAAATGTAGGGACACTCAATCTTTTCATAAAGTACACCAGTGAAGTGAGTCCAGGTAAAAGATATTTGTGTGAGAGGGGGCTTCAATTCAATATCAGGAAGATGTCCCTAATATTTTATGGATATGATATTATATTTATCTCCAGGAGGAACCAATACTGAGGCATCCGAAAATAAATACACCTCATAAATACAGCTGAATATTAAAGGATAATTTCCAAAATGGGATATATCCATCTTGAATTAAAAAAAAAAAAAAAAGAAAAAATCAGTGCCTGAAGTTCATCCTTTATGTCAGACCCAGTTACCTTCTATATTTCAAAAGGTAGACGACCAAAATTTGTTTTTCTTCAAGAGCAAAGTAGGAGTCACTTTAAAAAAAGAATGTTGTGCATCAGCAATTACCATTAAGAGACAGGCAGCATTACATAACATCCATAGATGGACGGATGTAAGAGGATTGTGTATGCGTGACAGAAAATTAAGCAGCTCAAATCGGCTGAATCTGATTAAAAAAAAAAAACTTTATTCTTTTCTTTTTGGCTGAGAGAAATTCTCCCCAGATTATTTATGTGTCCAAGACTTAGTCTCTGAGCCAACCAATCACAGAGCTGTTTCAAGAGGAAATGATAATGGCACCTGTGGCGCTGATAGCAGACATCATCACTGTATGCCAGCAGCATTCTTCATACATTTTAATACTAAACAGCACTGATCTCCATAGTACACTGCAGTTAATTAGATATAAATTCAATGTACTGCACCGTCTTCTACAAGCCAGGAATGATGCAAGACGTCCCCAGAGAGGGCATGGCACGCTCTTCTGCCAGAGGGTCAACTTCAATTTTGAAAGGGACAAACACACACACACACACACACACACACACACACACACACAAAGTATCTCAAATGTATCTCAACAGATTTTTCAGTTGCTGTTGCCCCCTGAGATGGCAGAGATGCTGCCATTGATGAGAGTTGACCCTTTTATTTTCAAATTTTGCATGTTTTTATTTCTTTGTACTGTGGGCAAATGTGAACAGTAACCACACACTGAAAATACTAAGTGAATTGAGTATGATGACATTTTTCAGTTTACTGTCGTTTGACACTTTTACAGTGTGACTCTACATTCTCAAACCTGGATTATAATGAGTTTGTAGTGTGCTTTTTTTGGACAGGAGTTGTGTATCTGACATGAAATCCTGTATTTCAGCTCAGCCAGTGCAGTTTCATTTGTCTGGATGGAAGTTGTGGAGGGCAGAGAGAGCGCTAACTCACATGTTCCCTGCTGGTGACTCAAAGCAGCTGCCAAACCTTTAGTCCACCTCTGCCACGTTCCTGTTAATCCTCCTCCACAGTCCAGGCCTCTTTAATGGACTGGGTGTCACAGAGATCATGGAAACCTCATCACATCCAGTTAACTCTCTTCTAAACTGGGCGTTAACGTGAAGGCTCGGTGACAGGACATGCAGTTATATGACCAAAATTCAACATTTTCCTGTGGTTGCAGTTATTGACATATTGTACTTGGTTGGGTCAAAATGTATTCAAAAATTAAAACAAACCTCACACCCAATATTTTGTCTTCGTCATGGGTTTTATAACTGATCATTTACTTGGATTATTTAGCATTTGCTTCCACTTACGTCTTTATCTGAGCTGATCCAGAAGTGAACCACAGCCTTATAACTGAGCCGTGTAATTTGGAAATGCACCTTTTTTTTCTCTTCCATCCACACTAAGATATTAAATATAATTTCTACCATCATTTCCTCGTGTTATTTTGAAAATCTACACATAACACTGGTTTGTAGAGAAAATAGTTCCTGCAAATATCATGAGAGACAATTTGAACATTGAGATTTTTCAATTCAAAAACTCAATACAGACATCAGCTGACAGCAACTTGTCTTCAGCAGTGTTAAAAGCTATAAAACAGATATGCACATGCAGAATAGTAACTATCAGAAACTACTTTGACTCCATTTTGCTCAGATGTTTTTTGTTTTTTTTATCCCTTTTGAAAACCTTACAAGTCTTACATACTGCGTGGATTCTAATTATCCATTCACTATATTTGCTAAAGCCAAACAGACGGGCTCTAAGCTGTGAGGCTTTTCCCAGCCAGAAAAGAGAGAGAAAGAGAGAGAGAGAACGAGAGAGAGAGAGGAGTGCAGAGTCCCATTGAAACCAATTAATCTGGCCAAATGCAACAGCTATTCAGCTGTCACCCGTGTAAACACAAACACTGCCATCAATCAGCAGAGACTCGCAGCTCGGAGGGGAGGGACCCAGCCAACTCACTGTGCTTTGATCGATGGCTGTGTCACACACAGCAAAACGCTGCCTTCAAGTATCATCGGAAATATCCTAATTAGGAGCCGAGAACAAATAATTTGAGAGGTAATTGAGAGATTTGATGTTTAGGAGATGTGGCTGAAAGCATTGAAAACCCAGAAAACATACACTCCCACACTCTGTGCTTTGATCTGTGGTATATTTTCAAAAGTTCTGATGTTTTGGAGCAAAGAAAACAAAGAAATACAGTCATGCATTTTTTAATTTTATCCAGCGGGGTTTGAAATAATTGTTTTCTGAAATAAAACAGCCACAAAAGTAACTTACAGCATCCACTTTGTTTATCTTCCAAGCAAGAGGGCTTGCATTATGTCACATGTTGCAATTACTTTTCGCAAATTTGAAAGTTGAAGCTCACAAGAAGCATTCAGAGGCAACACAGGACATCATGCAAATCCCAGTACAAGTGCATATTAGTGAGTTAAAACTCCTGATTGTGTTTTAATTTGTCAAATCTTTTATTTATTTAATCATTTATTTAAACTGTATTTGGCTGGGGAGAAACACAAGATATATTGGCTCCCGGCTTAAAATTGCAGCAGAAACTGTATTTATTTCTTAACATATATTTAATTAAAAAACCTAGAAGAAGATTTTTTTTTCTTCTCTGTGCATCTATAAGCCACTAAACAACCAGGACTAACTCCTCTATCTTGTTTCTGCCTTTAAGAGATAGTGAACTTTTCACCAATAGAAAAATCTAAGCTGCAAGAAGAAGAAAATACAATGAATCTACAAAATATGAAGGAGTCTCTCTGACGTTTGACCTGCAGCTCCACAGTTCACATCTCAATTGTCTCACTTCTCTCCTCCTTGCTGATCAGCAGCCTGGATAAATAAAATTGAAAAGGAGCCAACAGCTTTTATCTTGATTCACTTCATCATTGCATTGCATGAAAAAGAATAACTGGCCCTAATATTTTGTAGATTCAGTGCTCGTAAATTCCTGCAACACTATCACTGTCCCGCCAGTTTGTCCTATTTCAAAAGACTTTTTTCATTTGGGGCGCGACACCAAATCGCCATGCCCTAGTTCAGGTACCTGCCAAATTGCTTGCAGGTAATGTGTTGAAGAGCAGATGCATGGATTGCTAGGTAATGAAGCAGAGAGGCTGACCTCATGCCCATATGGCCTTGTCTGAGCTGTCCATTTCTCAACAACCTCTATCTCTCTCTACCTTGTCCTGTCCATGAACCCCAACTCCTCAAATAAACCCCCCCCCTAAACACACACACACACACACACACACACATACGCACAATCAAAGGTACTTACACACACCAATTTCACAAATCAGCTACTGTTAGATTAGGGATGTTCTCTGCAAAGCTGCTTAACACATTGTCATTCACCTCAGCCATCCAAACCCAACACCTGGACCTAAAGCGATGTTGTTTTTAACCCAGAAACAGATTGGAAAAGTAGCGCCTGAGAAGGTGAGGGACGGATGAATAATAACAACATATTAATATGTGGAAATAAGATGAAAAACGGGGACGAGGGAGTGTTTAAAAGCACGTGTGAGAGGTAGAGAGAGAGTGTGTTTGAGAGTGAAGGAGAGGTAAAGGAGGGAGATTTACGGAGTGTGTGTGTTTGTGTGTGTGTGAGGCAGAGAGGTTGGGTGTAATGAGGGGAGTAAAGCTACAGCGTTATCATCCAGACAGTGACATTAGTGGGAGGTGAGATGCCAGACAGAGGGAGAGAGAGGAAGAGAAAGAATGAGAGAGAGAGAGATGAAAAGAGAAAGTGAGAAAGGAGGGGGCAGAGAAGAAGGATGGAGATGCAAAAAAGGGCTCAAATCCTTTACTTAAACCCTTAAACTCTGATTTGTCCATAAATTTCCCCTTAAGTAGCTTCAAAGTTAGTAAAAACATGTTTTTTCCAAATTGTACAACAATGTCACCTATGTATTCTGTATCTGCTGGTTGCAGCTACACTGAAGCTGCATCACACTTATTATGAGTGAAATAAATATTCAAATCCAAGATGCCATTGTTTTATGGCTGCAGCATTAACTCAAATAGAAAATATCTACATGTCTTGTGCATCATTTCATACACATTTCCCTGGAATTCCACTAGAATTTACAATAAAGTTCTGTGGGTTTGAACAAAACTCGACTGCACATCAGTGATGAATAATCCAATGGAACTGAGGCTGAGGAGGCTTCAGTGTCTTCAGGAAATCTTGTCTCTCAAAGACCTGAATGAAGGTTTTAATATTATGGAGGTTTTTACGGTCATTATTTAAAATGCATTTTTGAATCGTCTGTTTTATTTATTCTATGGCTTTTAAATCTTACAGTGAACTCTGAAAGTAATTTAGGGGAAATTTAAGCAACTATTATAATTTAATTGAAATAATTAAATTATAATAATAAATGAAAGTGCAAAAATGAGAACAATTTAGACTCAACTCACAAAATGTGGAATAAGCAAATCATTTATGAGTGAGCTGGGCCGACATGTAGACTCATCCATCGAATCAGTGCTAACTGCATGTTTTTTTGTCAGTTGAGTCTAAAAAGTCCTCACTTAAATGACCCCTTGGCAATTTTAATTAATACAGTTTTAAAATCTCCCCTTCTCATACTGACCTTCTCAATGAATGTTTAGTCTCCATAAAACTGATAATGTGGGACAACTTCTTTGGGAGGCAGAGGGAAAGAGGGGGTGACAGTGGGAGGCAGGGAGGTGGGGACCGGGTGAGACTGGGAGGGAGGATGGGTGAGGCTGAAGGTGAAGCTGGGTGGCTCTGGGAAAAAGAATGGATCAGGCTGGGTGAGGCTGGGTGACTCTGGGTGAAGCAGGAAGAGAGATGGGTGAGTCTGGGTGAGGCTGAAGGTGACCAGAGGTGTGGTTGGGAGTGAAATGGAGAATGCCATATGGTCCTACTGTGAGCAGCCGGCTCTGGCCAACACACTCTTAAAAAATAAAAATAAAAATAAAAGGGTTTGTCAGAAGGTCAGTTCATTTGATACTCGATGAGCACCAAGGGAGAAATTCATCTTTTTGGTAATTTGCCTTCCTCGGGGAGGTCAAAGGTCACGGCCAGACACACAACAGCATGTGTCTGTTCCTATATGTCCCTATATAATAGGGATTCAGTGCTGTGCTCAAGGACACAAAAAAACCAATTTTTTATTTGTAATAAGCTTTGATGCAAAGCGAACATTTTGGAAGACCCAAATTGTTTTTGGTAATGGAGCCTCTAGTGAGCTAACCCGATTATATTAAAATATTCCTTAAATGTGTTAAATGTTAAATGTGTTCATTAGTGATTCCTTTTCATTATTCTGACTTTAAGTAATGAATACATTCCTGAATTTAAATATAGATTTGTACAATGACTTTTCAGCAAGGATTTTAGTTTGAAAAATGAATATAAAATACTTTTTTGGGCACAGTTAACTTTTGTTGCACCATGACTAGAAGACCCTTTTCTACAGATCACCCAAACTGAAAAAAAAATCTCAAACATCAATTACAAAGCTTTCCAGACGCCTCTCTGTTTTTCAGGAACTACTGTGTAATTGACTGTTGAAACTGTAAATGTGCAAAAAAGGGAGAGCTGTGTTGGTAATAGATTGTTTTCATGCAGACAATTTTGATCATACCATGCATTCCCAAAGGGCTCTTTAGAGCACTGAAAAGGGTTTATGGAACTGGTCACCCCTGCTTTTAAGAGTGTACAGTGATGTGTTATATTGTCTCCCACTGGATCCTGTTAGCCTGGTGAACTTTGAGTGACACCACAGTTGTCCTCAGGGACGGAGCAGGAGCATGCAGTGCAGATGGATGTGACACTGACAGCTTACTGTGTTCAGTATGTTGTCAGATTGTTCAAAAAGCTTCAAAGATAATAAGATAACTGGATTAATCAAGGCAAGCATGTGAAAATCTGGTAAATGAAGATAATTATCTATATTGCATTTAATCCCATGTTAGGCAAACCAACTCTGTACATCAAGTCAGGTCTATTTTATTTATACAGCATCAAATAATAACAGAAGTTATCTCAAGGCACTTTTCATATAGAGCAGGGAGGGGAGAGAGAAAGAGAAAGAGAGCAGGATGAAACAGAACATAGCACAATGCAAGTTCCACATAGAGATGCATAGTAAAAAATAATGCTCATATTAATAATAGTAACAATAAGATTAATAATAATCAGAATAATAATTCTGATTATTATTATAATAATAATTGTAGTAGCGAGTGTTGCAAGCAAGATCATGGGGAACCACAACAACAGCAGCCACAAATCCAAACTTCACCGCTCCAGAGGCAGAAATACTTGAAGAAAGCCACAGAAGAAGAGAGAAGAGGGGTGAGAAAACACAAAACTATGGGAGAGAGAAGATGCCGAGTTAGTAACATACATTAATAGGATATGAATGTGTCCAGATGGAGAAGGAGAGGAGGAGAGGGGAGCTCAGTGCATTATGGGAGGTCCCCGCCAGTCTAGGCCTATAGGAGCATAACTAGGGGCTGATCCAAGGCAAGCCTGATCTGGACCTAGCTTATAAGCTTTATCAAAAGGGAAAGTTTTAAGCTTACCCTTAAAAATAGAGAGGATGTCAGCCTCCTGGGCCCACTGGAGGGTGCTCAGGGCAAAGTACAATAACTTCAGTTTTGTCTGATTTAATAGCAGAAAATTGCAGGTCATTCAGGTAATTATGTCCTTAAGGCATGCTTTAAGTTTAGCTAGCTGATTCATTTCATCTGGCTTCATTGATAAATATAATTGGGTATCATCTGCATAACAATGAACATCCATGGAGTGTTTCCTAAAAATATTGCCTAAAGGAAGCACATACAAGGTGAATAGTATTAGTCCCAGTACAGAACCTTGTGGAACTCCGTGTCTAACTTTTGCATGCATAAAGGATTCATCATTGATGTGTAGATCAGAGCTGACTGATATGAGCAGGTTTTCAGCACTATGCTTTCTCACACTACTGATACTGATACTACCACTGCTACTATTACTACCTACTACTATTACAGCTACTACTGCAATATTACTATTACTACTACTACTAGATCTACTCCCACAACTACTACTACAACTTTCATTACTAGTGATAAACTGCTACTACTGCTAATAATAATAATACACACTGCTGTTGCTTCTACTTCAACTACAACTGCTACCACAACTAGAACCCCAGCTACTACCACTTGTAATAATACGACTATGACCACAACTACCACTACCCTACTACCGATACTATTACAATTATAACTAATATACTAATACGAATACAACTGCTACTGCTGCTTCTACTCCCACTACTACTACTACAGCTACAACTAGTAATACTACTGTTACTGCTACCACTAATGACAATACAACTAACGCTACTTATGCTGTTTCTACCACTACTACTACTATTGAAGACTGTGATGTACTGTTGACAAAATGTTAATACAGCTTTGGACAAAAAATCAAAATGACATCATGTTATGTTTTGCAGAACTACTGCTGCTATTGCAACTGATGATACTACTACAAATATTATAATTGCTGCAACAAGCATTACTGCTGCTGCTGCAACTACTGCAGCTAATACTAGCACCATTGTTTCTACTGCTACTAATTTCACTGTCTAAATTTTCCCTGCTGTTTTTACATTTCAACCCTGCGAGCATCCAAGTCACAAACACCCTTTGATACAAAATTTTTCATGATATTTCAGCATTTTCTTGTATATTGTGCTCATTTTCATTTCAGTCCAGCTGTTTTGACCATGTACTCTGTGTCTGTTTTATGCACCATTGAACTTGCTCTAAAGTGAATTGCCCCAAGGGAACAAACAAGTTGTGCCATACAACTGCCATGACCATCCTGCTCTGAAACTAGAAAGCCCCGCTGCATGAGTAATATCATAAAACATTAACACACAGCTATAGTAACAGCACAAAACGTGGCTCTGAGCTCACAAAACATGCTTTCTGAGTAAGGCACCTGCTATTAAAACTCATTGTGTTCTGCCCTAGATATTAAAGAGAGCGACGGGGGGGCGGCACGTACCGCCAAACAGGTTTAAGCACTGAGACACTGATCAACAAAAACACAGATACACTCTCTTTCCTGTCCCACTTTCATCAACTCCCTATAGTTATGTATGTGTGTGTGTGTACGTGTGTGTCTGCCCTTAATCCCACTCCACAGTCCCAACAGCGGCGCTTTTCAGCCTTAGTCCTCCTGTCTTTCCTTTTCAGAGAAAATTAATATTCCCATTTTTTCATATTGTACAAAAGGCATCAATGGGGTCCTGAGGTTATGACATAATTATTTTGTAAAATGAACCTTGACCAAAATCTTGTTTTTTCAAATAAACTTTCCGAGTAAATTTGCATTTGTTTGTTATGCCCGTGCTCCTACAGGAGAATTTAAAGTTCCTGTCTCCTCCTTGATGAGACTGTAATGCAATATGCATAGGCCTACAGATGTTCGCTGACAGATGTCACCATCACGCAACCATTAACACGTCGCTAAAATGCAAATAAGTGTCATTCTATACTATTTTTAATGTCTGTTAGGCTTTATGCCTCAAGAAAACTGTAATTTTATGGAATCCTTGAGACACATGTGGCCCAAAATCTACAAGAAAAACTCATATCCATGTCTAATATACAGTATGTTGATAAGGCAGTTCTTGTAGAAACTGGTCTCTGTATAATTTAAATACAATCAGGAAAAAAAATAGACCCAGCCATGACAATGTCACTGATGAAATGAATAAATGACGGACAAGCAATCAGTGATGAGAATGAATAAAAGCCAAACTGTATAAAAGGCTTTACAAAAAAAATAAGAAGCAATTCAAAAGATATATTGAGTCCCTTAGGGGAGTAGTTGGCCCTAATCTTGTATCAAATACTGTGTTAAGAGAGATTTAGAGCAGTGATGCAACAGAAGTTTAGGGGTTAAATGTCTCTGTTTAGGGGGGAAAAAAAACTTACTGACTTTATTCAGTGTTATTGAGTGTCTGCTGCCAGATGTCCTTCAAGGAAAGCAGGCTGGACAACAATAGCAGTGGAAACAGATCAGAGAAAATCAGCGTCTTTATATCGGATTAGTGTTGGACCATGACAGTAACTCTCCTCTGCACAGCACTGTCTCTCTGTGGCACAGTTAGTCATGACAGTACACAAACAAACAGCTCAACTTGGGTTACTCACTACACTTCTCTACAGCTGCAGCCACACCGCATGCTGCGCTGCCTGAATGCACTTAAATGTAGAGGGATGAATGTTGAATGCGCACACAGGTACAGGATCCCAGGATAAGGTCTAGACATGTATGGAAAAAGAATTAGGTCATTTCCAGGTATGAAAAAAATGGAAATTGCACAATAAGGTTTGGAAAAGTATGCAAAATACACAAAACTGCACATATTCTGTTTTTTTAGTCTCCCATCATGACAAATATTCTGTTATTTGTTGCTGTTAAGACTAATCTTAATTTCCAGAGTGACAGGGACATAATCAGTAGAGGCAAAATGACTATTTGTAAATCATATCAAACAAAAAAATCTCCAAATCAAATCAAGAAATTAAGGTCTCAAAGTGTGCACAAGCCCTGAATATACATGGTGTGAAGTGTGCACTTCTCTGTCCTCTGAATCTGTATGTAGAGTCCTGCTGTTCTTGTATGGAAACAGATTAGTGCCAGGAGATATTGCATTTCAATTGCGTAAGTTTGAATTTGTCATGCTCATAGTGGACCTGTGAATTCACCAGCCACTGTGGCCAATTCTGGATATATACGCTGTCTGACACGGTTTTCAGTCCCTTGGTACGAATTTTTCAACAAGTTCCCTGAGGGAGAGGTAGCAGGTGGAAAGTGTATAAGACAGACAAAACTTCAACTAGCGAGTGAGAGCTTATACCTATTTATACACTGAGTTAAAACGTCACTACCATCCAGGACTTGAGCTCAGTGTAAACAGGCCCTGCATTTTGAATCCTGCAACAGGCCTGGGTGATTATCGACTACAGCTCTTAGTGACGGGTGTTTGTCACTCACTGATTTGCAACAGCTTTATGACTTGCAGATTTCTCTGGATATTACAAATTGCTAAATTTGAAAGGCTGACTGAATGGAACATAAAGGCCTATAAAAGCCACATAAACATGGAAACATCTGCAATTTGTTGCCATGTCGCTTTCAACTGCAAACTTATTGGTGTCCATTTCTAGTTATCTCAAACATGACAAACCAGAAAAAATGCTTTGGCTATTGTAAACAATGTAAACAACTCACTTGGTAGTGTTATAATAAAATTGTGCATACTCATGGTGTTAGATTGCATCTTTGCTTTTCCTACAAGGTGTCAGAGCTCTTTTTTAACCTTTATTTAACCAAGTTAATTAAGAAAAATTTCTTAATTAAACAATTCTTTATTTATTGTTCAATTCAATAATAATTCAGTAATTCCAAACTTTGTGACTTTGTGACTCCAAAGTCACAAAGATTTTATATTTATTTTACTTGTACAGAGATAACAGATGTCATTCCAAGTCAGACAGACAATAACAACACACTCCTGCTCTCCACGCCCTCTCACACACTTCAGATTGTCTTCCTGCGAGCACGAGCGCTGAGCCGTGATGAGTGATGACCCGGGGCTCCGGCCTCGGGTTAAACCCTAAAAGGCCGAGCCCGGGGTGAGGCTCAGACTCAGGGTCAGCGCCGCAATGATGTTCATCCACCCAGCGAGGAAGACACCAGCAGGATCGATACAGGATTGATGCTAAGTCACAGCGGCTCTGCAGCCACAATGTCATGACCGGCCCTTCCTGCTGATGCATTTACTTTAGCGATTGAAGAAATCCAGCTCTCTGTCAATATGACACACTGCACACTCACTGGTGTGACCGTGAATGTTGAAACATATCGATTAGCCACTATGTGAGGTTATGGGTGCGTCGTAGTACACAGGACTTGTGCAATGGGCCAAAGAGGAGGGTCAGCTTATTTAAAAATTTTGAATTACTGCCGCACACTCAAAAGCTCCAGTGCAAAAACATGGAGAACATGGAGCAGAGCAGCACAAGAATGTGAGATAACATGGTGGATATAATGATATGTAATTATTCCCACAGCTGTTATAGTTTCAGGATAGCAATTTGTTTGAAACTTACATTTTTGCAGCACATAACAGCTTAAAATTTGAGATGTTAACTGCTGTAATTTATGTTGTTGAATAAAAAGTCAAACTCTCTTAGGCTTATGTTAACCCTGGGTCATATTTTCTGCATAAATCAAAAATCATAAGTGGGGAAAGAACATGAGAAATCTGCCCAGGGAACCCATACCTCAAAAATGCTAACTTTGGGTTTAAATGGTGTTTTTGTGCTGCACCGCCCTGAAATCACCTGTCAATCAAACATTGTGGGCAGTACTGTGACATCTTTCTCCATTTTCTGTCGGTGGAGTCTGAGTTTCTCTTTTCTTTGTTTGCTCAGTTATGTTCACTATCACTGCTCATGCTAAATACCCAGTTTGTCTGCTATTTCTTAAAGAAAAAAACATCAAGCATTAAACATTAAACACTTCACTTCATGTGTGCCAGAAGATTTTTTTCCAGGAAAAACCAACCAGACATCAGCTGTTTCAAACAGTATAAATAGAAAACCTTTAATGGACTTGATATAGATTAAATGACTGTTGTGCTGCATCAATTGGCCATATAAAGTAGCAAAAGGACATTTGTTCATATGAAAATGTCATGGATTATTGCTCTAAAAGCTTGGAGACACCTTGGCGGTGAATGCTGTTATTTAGATTCCCCATTTCACTGATGTTTCCATTTCTGATTTTGTTTATTTATTATGTCTATTTTAAAATGCAATGTCCCCTGGTATTTTTAGATTTCACCCAAACATATGTGCAGCTCTTGCGTCCTCGTAGTATTTTATCATTGTATCATTTTGAATCACATTCAGCACACAAAGTCATTGCTCATGTTTTCCTCCTGCCCAGCCAGGACGCAGCCTGCGTGTCTTCTCCTCTGTTGCCAGAAAGCGACTGTTCTCACATCTCCAGGTAGGAAATGTTGGCAGGAGTCATAACGCTGCCTCTGCATTTTCTCTGCAGTGTAAGAAGGGCTTCAGACGTTATGCACAATGCAATCACATTATTTTCCTGTGTGGAAGTTAAGTATATATCCAGCTCATGTTCATAGGTTCAAAATATCAATATATAAACAAAACCACCAGAAAATTTAGTACTTGGTAGAATAATCAAGCTAAATTGCACTTAAACCCATTAGATTTTTAACTTTATTTGGGATCCAACCTGCAAAAACTTACACATTGTGTATGTTTTTATTTTGATTTTAATTTCATCTGCAGACTTTTGAAATAGTGAAGTTCCAGTCACAAGCCAACCTCTTTCACTTTATTTAACTTTAGTGCCTAATAAGCTTTCAAATATCCACTGGTGATCTATTGATATACAAGAAATGTGTCATATGAATACCTTTGCTTCATATCTGTTAAATTTTGACTTTGTTTGGGGAGTTGCACACCTTCCACAAACAGACATGGTGATGGAAAGTGTGCCTTAATTGCGGTTTGAGTGCCATCTGGTGGAGAGAAACGATACAGTTTAACATCAGGCCAAAGAACAAAACCACACAGATCACCTTACAGGGCCCATCTTATTTATTTAGGTCAAAGAGAGGAGTGTTAGCAGTGTTTAAAAAGTGTCAAAACCATAGAAATCATAAGACGCTCACATGATGTAGATTTCATTATTGTACAAAGCAAAAGACAAAACACAAAGATGAGAGGAGGTCGGTGGTTGGTGGGAATTATTTCATGAGATGAAGTCTCACATCTAAAAGGAAATTCCTTGAAAAACACAAGAAGCTAGATCAGAAAGATTTACAGGTCATATTTCAACTTTTAATCCTGTTTCCCTGATCATTTTGGTTAATTATCCAATGAACATCCTGCTATGTATCATAACAATCCAAGGCCAATTAGATTAAGGCAACAAACTGCTCCATTTGTTCAAATCACTCAAAATTATTCAGAGAAATAATGCAAAGGTAAACGGATTAAACTGTACAGAAGTCTACATTTCTACCTCCTGAAAGTCAGCCTGACCTTTAATCACAGGTTCACTTGCCTCTGCTCCCAATGGAGGGAAAAAAATACATTAAAAGTAGCTCACAAACATCCCTGAACCAACTGATCCACTTTCACTCAACTCTCTAAGACACGGACCCAACTTCTGAAAGAAGTTTAAAGAAGAAAAATCTCTAAAACAATCTCACACAGACTAGGAGACACAGTACAATAGACAAGACAATGTGACAGGAAACATCAACATGAAAGAAGAATATATGTTAGGCTGACAGACTTTAAAGACAACAGACAAACAGAGATCAAACCACATGACCTCCTGTAACACTGAGACAAGAGCTGAAGGTAACGAGTGACAGAAATGAAAAGCGTGACATTTACGCTCATCAAACCTTGTGCAATTAAGCCCAATACAAACCAACCAGTGTGTCTACATAACCATGCTAATATTCATCACTCATCCTGCCCAGTTCTAAGGTTTTAACATGAAAAAGACAAACATCTATCAAAAGGAAATAGCACAGAACATGTTAGTGCTTGATAAAAAAAACCCAATTAAAACCACAACCATGTACAAGAAAGAGAGTGGAAGGCCAGCAGCTGCTTTCATAAAGGATTTCCAACAGCAGGAAGGCTGTGTGGGCGGGGGGGGGGCTGCTAAGGACAAATTAAAATAATGGAAATCAAAGCAAGCGATTCAAGTTCACTTTTTTTCTTGCCAAACCACAGTAAACACATCTGAAAACAGGCAAAAAGTTTATCCAACCAAGGCAACTAAGAATCCTAAAGCCAGGAACAGGTGGGCTTAAATTCGGTTGTTATTCAATGGAATTCTGGTCGAAATCAAAAAAATTTTTTTGGCATTTATGGTTAAATAGACGCACGTAATAATAAGAAAAATCATCCAGCAAGGTGATTATTTTCATGTCACTGTAGCTTTAGTCGCAATGCAAATAAACATTTTCCTCAGGGAAGTACGAGCTAAAACCATCAGAGAGAAACCAGCAGCGGTCTAACCACACACCTCCAGGTGCAGGATGCCCTCAGCATGGCTAGTATTATCTGTTCCTCAGGTTGTAGGCCAGAGGTCAAAGGTCAAGCGGTCAGTTATGAATGAAGCAGTTTATTTACAGTCTGAAGCCTGAGAGTCGGGGTCTTCTCAGAAAGCAGGTCTTCATGGAAGAGTTAGCCGTGTCCGCTGGGCTCAGATTGCCTCAGTCAGGGTTAGTGTGTAGATGTTACAGGATTGAATCTGCGACTCCACCGACCACCACTGACGGCTCTACTTCGAATGCTTCAGGGCCAGCTGGATGAAAAACAGGGACAACGTCACCTACAACCTTACTGCAATAAAACCCAGAGAGCTCAAAATCAAAATCTGAGTCCTCTTCCGAGTCCTAGTCCTAACAGATGTCATTAACAGCAAGTCTCACTGCACTACAACAGGTGCAAAGAAAAGCAAAAGAACAGGAAAAAAAGAAAACAATAAAGCAAAAGGGGTAAAAGTGTTACTTAACAAGTCACTTCATGCTCCGAAAACCTCACAGTTCCAATTTTGGTTGAATTTAATACTTTTACTTTAATTCAAAGTTTACATCGAATCTTTAACCTTGTGGTCTTATAAAATCGTTTCAAACCCCATTGGATGAAGTACAAAATGCATTTTTGTCAAGCTGAACACAAGGCTGCTGTTCTTGATTCCTGAAAAACCTCTTAAAGATATGAGACATTCAGTCAACTATGATGACAAACATCTTGTTTTTCTAAGGAATCTGATCTTAGCCCGGTGTCTGAGGTCGTCTTCTTCAACGTTTTCCTCTTCCCTTCAGATGGTCGATGGCCCATTATGGACATTTTTAGATTTTGATATTCAAAGCGTCTCCATATAATCCAATCAGGTTAATCCTCACAATCAAATTACCCTTCTTTAATCACCATAAATGCCATTTTTATGGCATGGGCTTGTGTCCCCATTAACATGAATATAAAAGGCCTGACTAATTTTTTTTCTTGAGCTCTGACATTTATAAAAAAAAACCTGTTGCATAATCTGAATGACAGTGAATAAGATTATTCTCTATTTGTGCTTTTCAAGGTGATGGAGGGGGTTACACTGTGCAGACCTGACCAAATGTTGTGTGTAAAACACCAACTAATGAGAATAAAGGAAAGCCATCATCCAGATGCAATATAAACAAATGAATGACTTTATATCTGTGGGTTGTATCATAAGTTTTAGAAAATAAACACCCAAATGCATTGGGGTACATCTTGATTTCCTCTTACACAAAATATCAAATATTTCAGTGTAACATTTCTGTATGCATATTGATCTGTTCACCTTGCACTTTATAACAATTTGCAATTCTGGTTAGATGCTAAACTGTATTTCATTGCACTGGTACTTGTGCTGTGTGCAATGACAATAAAGTTAAATCTAATCAAATATAGTCTAATTTCCAGGATCTATCTTGTTGAAAATGTTTCTGGAATCACTGAATTAAGTGTTTTGTGATGCCTGATTTGCAAAACTCTTGTCTGTAACACAGTCATGAACTGACACTGCTCTACAATTTAACTTGGCAATTAGTGAATTACATTAATTAAAAGGGGCATATTACAAGGACAGCTGTTTAATATTGCCAAAAAAAGACATTTTTGCACCCAAAGTTTGATGGGAAATGGACTCAATTACTCTGTAGAATGGCTCAAATAATGAGACCAAACTCCATTTTACAATAACAAAGCTATTTGATGGCAGAGCACAGGCAGATTGGATCAGAACAGACTAAACTGTGCTGGAATTACAGATGTGGTCACCTTGTGGGCGGTGTCTGCAAACTGCTGGGCTTTGTGCAGCAGCTCCACAGTCTTGTCTTCAGTGCGGGTCAGTCTCTCCCCACGTTCCCCCAGAGCCACATTGACCCTGTGGACTACATTACCCATGGTGCTCCCTTGGTGGCGCTGCCCAGGCTGACCTGTCAACACACAAAGAGAGAGAAAGGATGTGAAGAGGATTTCAATCAGCAGAGCAGTTAGTATTATTGGGTTTG
>OMKZ01046659.1:23658-36339 GCA_900302535.1 Neoniphon sammara | reverse complement strand
CTTACCGTATTTTCCGCACTATAGGGCGCACTGGATTATAAGGCGCACTGTCAATGAATGGTCTATTTTCGGACTTTTTTCATATATAAAGCGCACCGGACTATAAGGCGCATTAAGCGAAACAAAACAGATAAGTCAGTCAGTCAAACTTTATTAAACGCGTTCTCATTAACTCTCAACATTGTTCAAACGTTAATTAGCGTATTCACAATAACTCCCAACCTTGTTCAGTTGTAACACGTAAAAAAAACACAGTCTGATACCGCTATATAATGATACCTGATCTGATACCGATATATAATCCATATATAAGGCGCTCCGGATTATAAGGCGCACTGTCGTTTTTTGAGAAAATTAAAGGCTTTTAAGTGCGCCTTATAGTGCGGAAAATACGGTAATTCAAGTTCCCAACAAATTTGTCACAAACCGTTCAGTGAGCAAACACCCACATGATCAAATTTAGGAGGTACTGCCTAGTCAGATGACACAGTTGGTCACAATTACCATCAATCAATACAGTCAATACAGTAATGGTTAGCTAGCTAACATGCATACATTATGTAAACACAAAATAAATCAGATGTATCGGTCATTGAATGAGAAGTTCCAGGTCAAAAACAGCACAGAAATGTCTGTTCAGTTCTGTTGAGACGGCCAAGTTGTGTTTTGAGACACAATCAGCTGTTCACAGCTACTGTTGCCCAAGAGCGGCAGACCTCCAACATGGCTGCCAGAGGGTGTGTTACTTCACCTGAAAGCCAGTGTGAGACAGTTGCTCCAGAATCCCTGCAGGGATGATAACCGTCCATCTGGATGCTTTAAGAAAACAGAACAAAGGAGTAGAAATGAGAAAAAAAGCACCACCATCGTCCAACTCTCACTGGGTGTTGCCGCCTGTTGTTAAGCTCTTCCCATTACCATCACGAGTACACCTGGACTGAGGCCCCACAGGGTGTCAAACATCTGCTGTGCTGTTTGATGTACTGAACAATTTTTTTTTTAAACTTTATTTATTCATTTTCCAGAGAAATAAGAGATAACGGTAGTACATACGAGTTTCAAATGAAGTTTGAGTAATTACAAAAAAGAAGATCAAAAAGAAAAGAAACAGAACACCTGAAAGAAAACAAAGCTAGACAAACAACCAAACAAAACAAAAACAAACAAACAAACCTGTTTGGTCATATGTGACCAAACAGATTTGGTCACATATGAGAACTAAGAAATTAAGTAGTTACATAGCAAATGGCAAATATAATAGTAAACATCTAAGTGTGTGTAGTATTTCACAAATATAATGCAAGATGGAAAACTATGACATTTAATCAAGATTCTATTTTTGATTACTTCTTCTGAAGTAAGTGGTAGTCATTAGTTGAGCACAATCTTTGAAGGAATGAGTGATTTCCCTATGAATCCAGAATGCGTGGACAGCCTGTATTTATTTGGTCAACTACAGTCCAGTCAGTATTTGTGAACAACTCTCTTCCAAAGCCAGAAACCAGAGCTAAGATTTATTTTTGCAGTGCCATCAAAGACGGGAGCTGCTTCATAGAGAAAAATAGGGAACATGACTAGAAGACCTTGAGATCACCCAGAGGGTAACCCTTCTTGTCCAGAATTGACAGTGACACCATAGAAAAGCTCATTTGATTTTAGAAACTGAGCGTCACGAGTTTTGATTCTTCCTTCCCTGGTTTTTGAGCTTTGGGAAAGGCTTCACAAATTGGTTGAACTTTCTTAGACCATAAGCATGACATGTGAATTATTAAATTAAGTAGTATTTCCCTTTAAGCTCTGTTTCTGTCTCTTTTCAATTAATCATGCACACTCCGGCCGCATTTAATGCAGACGGAATATTCAATTCACACCCATTTATGAAAGAGTGTGTCTGTTTATCAGAGATCTATTTAGTATGCGTCTCTTTGAAGGAGTAGCTTGTCATCCTTAGGCTTTGCTCTCTGGCCATTTGTTTTTAGCGCAATCAAACTCAATTTCCAGTGAAAACGCGGGAGGGGGGGGGTTGTAGGAGGATAATCAATAGTGTTTTGCCCAGAGAGCTGTCAGGCTGAAATGTCAACCTGCCACCCTTTAGTCAGACTTCAGGAATCTGCTTCTGATTGGAGTAACACATTCAACTAAGCAGTGCTGGCTGGAATGCCTGTTTTATTTGTGCTTGCATAGAGTGAAACACAGTATACCTGATGTGTAGTTGTCTTTTACTGATATAGCTTTTTGAAGGTTGACATTTTTGGATTGACACAGGCGATAGACCATATTTTGTGCTAACATATTTGAATTTCTCCATTTGCCAAATGCCAAAAACATTAAGTGCTAAATGTTTTACCCGAAAATTATACATTTGTCCCTTGTGGAAAAGCCTCTGAAACAGCAGTTAGTCTTTCTTAATAGTGTAGTCGTGCAATATAGCTGAATTTTACACGTAATGAAGAGGTGGTCAACACTAACTGGCTGATATCCAGTTTTTTATAAAATGCCAACATCAGGCAGATTATAATGGCAAACCAATATATTAGTCTAGCTCAAATGTGCAACAACAGCATCTCTGCGATTATGAAACTGCGCGATTATTTTTCTGCATTGTCTTGATTTCTGCATAGTGAGGCTGTTTTTTGTCCATATTTGTGAACTTGGAGAAACATGTTTTAGGATGAGGGTTTTACAATGCACATATGCAAACAACGCAGAACTGAAGAGAATTTGGTTGTGTTATAGCATAGTACAGCTGTAAGTAATTATCTTATGGTTGCTAGAGGGAAACTAGAGATGTCTGGAGGCAGTGGTGTGGGGAGAGGATGTGAGGAGTACAGGTATGTTTATACTCTGTGGGAATTAAACCTAAACGTATATGAAACCACAACACAGACAGGGCTGCACCATGCCTCTTTCTTTTGTTTGCCACTGAGGATATGCAAATGATCCCTCATTTCCTGCTCTGTCTGCTATTGGAGGAGTATAGCCACTGTTTGCATTGTGGGTATTTCTAAGGGCGGTTATCCTCCAGAGATTGTCGGGGAATCGAGGACCCCCTGCAGGGTGATGAATAGAGTCAGGGATGAGAGGAAGCTGTGGGGGAGGGGTGAGTTCCCCCCAAACACCCACCCAACTCTGCAAATCAGACAGCAGCATCTGATGTCCCTATTCTGGCACTTAGGCACAGTTACAGAGCTTATTCCATGATGAGATTATACAGTTAAATTAAGCAAAGATACAATCTTCAACAGAGATGCTCTGTGATTTCTTTAAAGATGCTGCATGTACCAGTTAAACATCACTAAATTACCAATGCATTAATTTTGAGACATTAGTATAATTGCTATTAAGAAACGAGCAGAGTGTTGGCAGTTTCTATCAGCCTCTATACTTTACGATTTTAGTGGGAAATCTATTGGATTGCTTTACGGCACAAAACAAAACGATTGATAAACTATATGACCATGAAGTAGAGTGGTGATGGAGAAGAGGATGGAGCTCAGTCAACTATCCCTGGATGAATCAAGTTTTTAAAAAAGGTCTCAGGGTTAGAAGTCTTCATGGGTCCAAAAAGTTAGACTTGTTCTGAAAGGGACTCATGGCATTGTTTCCCAAACCCGATACGAATAAATTATTTTTTCTTAAACAGAGACCCAGTTCAAAATGGACACGAGGGTAATCAGACCGAGTCCAAAGCGGACCTGAGAATAATCCGTCCCAGTCCAAAACGATTGGACCGGGTCAATTGTTTGATTGCAACAGACAGACAATATGTTTTTTAGCAAGTAATTCCATTTCCAACACAAATTATCAGGAGGTCTAGGTTGAAAATTTAATATGGAATAAAAGCTCGGGTCCTCGCGGGTCCATACGGGTAAATCAATTTCAGATTTCACTTACCCGATTGTGCAATTATAATAGGTCCCACCTGTGCCTGTGAGAAAAGTCCTCGGGTTTTTGGGTCCAAGTGGACCCATGAAGACCTCTAGTTCACGGTTTGTAACTACCTCTGTCCTCTCTCAGGCAGGTGTGTGTGGCTGTGAGGAGGGATACACTGAGGTAATGACATCCGATGGTCTGCTGGACCAGTGTACTGTCATCCCAGTGCTGGAGATCCCCACAGCCGGGGACAACAAGGCTGATGTCAAGACCATCCGGGCCTTCAACCCCACTCAGCCTGCAGCTAGCACACCAGGTCGGGCTGGACGCACCTGGTTCCTGCAGCCCTTCGGTCCAGGTAATGCACTGAGTTATATGTACCCAATGTACAGGGTGATGGATCCCTGCATTACCAGGTGTTCACTCATCAAAGCCCCAGGTGGAAGGATACTGCATGTACAAAACAGTGACAATGTGCATATATATTGTTGTCTCTTCTCTTTAACACTGTTATTCTCACAGCCCATTTATAGATGAAAGTACTACTGTGCCACAAATATGTGACAGCTGATGTCTCTACTTCGCTAAGAGTATTGTACTGCATACTTGTGATGAAGGGAGTTATGCTCTTGATCTGTTTGTGTTACGCTTTGAAAGGCTCGTGATTCAGTGAATTCACAAAGAATAGTTTCCTCACAGCAGGGGTGCAGAAAGATATGGACCGACGGCACATTATGTGTATGGCACTCTACTGACCCCTTCAGCTCAGACAAGGAAATAAAATGCCTCACAGTATTAGCTGTAACTATCATTATCTATGTCTTTATCTCTCTAGATGGCAAGCTGAAGACTTGGGTGTATGGGGTGGCAGCAGGAGCGTTTGTTCTACTCGTATTCATAGTCTCCATGACATACTTAGCATGGTAAGATACCTGTCTAACTCTCATGTATTACTGGATCTCACTGTCTGTCTATGTGTATCCTCTCTCTCCCATCACATTGGCCACCATTCATCTGTCACTTACACTCAGTGATGTAGTGGTGAATAAAAAGGAGGGTAAACTATGAGCTCTAGTCAGTGACTCTCATAAGGTCACCAAATTGAAAAAAAAAAGTTTTTGTTTTTGTTTTTTAAATCTAGCTTATATCAGTTTGATGTTACTGTGATATATACTATGAATCTATTACATAACAATTTGCATCAAATTTATTCCACAAATTAAATGGCAGATAAAGTGAAGTGAACCCTCCATTACATCCCTACATTCATTCATTCATTCATTCATTCATTCATTCATTCATTCATTCAGTTCATCTAATTTTTCATTTTATTTTGAGTTTCCTCATCATTTGTCCCTTCATTTCCTTTTTTCCCTCCCCCCTCCCCTCCAATCTCATCCTCACTGTTCAGTTCTTGTGGTTGTTGCCTTTGCTGCAAGTCAAGCCCCAAGTTGTCCACAGACGGGATGTACTGGATGGACCGTAATAGCCACACGGTGCCTTACACCTGTCCCGACTGCCAGAAACTAGAACAAGAGGAGTCTCAGCGGCAAAAGCTGCTCACTGAACAGCTGGACAAACAACAACATGAACCACAGCTTCAGCAGTTGCCACCACAGCAGCCACAGCAGCAGCAGTCACTACCGCCCCCATCACCCCCTCCACATCCGTTTGAAACCCTCATCACTTAGTCGTGGCTTTGTTGAGGCCAAAGTATCTCAACCCCCTATCATGCTTTCTACCATACGTGCCCAAACTCCTTCCAAGTGCCTAACCAACCATTTAAGTGGATCAGTTCCTGAGGTGAGCAGTCCAGTTCACATGGACCAGACTGGTCCATGAAGGAGGAGTTCTGTAGTCTTAGATTAGGGCTTGACCGATGGGTTTGAATACTTTTATTTTTTCGACTGAAGCTGCCTATAGTTGATATTTTGTAATGATAATCAGTATTTTTAAATTTGGCTATTTCCATGCCATGAAAATAAATGAATGGCATGTAGTATTTCCTGCAGAATTTCATGCTACTACCACTACTATTATTAATATTACTAATACTATTTACCAC
Organism: Neoniphon sammara; assembly: GCA_900302535.1. Classification (NCBI taxonomy): domain Eukaryota; kingdom Metazoa; phylum Chordata; class Actinopteri; order Holocentriformes; family Holocentridae; genus Neoniphon; species Neoniphon sammara. The sequence continues at coordinate 30,401 of OMKZ01046659.1, read as the reverse complement.
AACTACCACTACTGCTGCTGCTACTGCTACTATTACTGTTATGACTATCACTGCTACTGTTACTACTGCTACAGCTGCTACTGCTGCTACTACTATTAAAGCAATACTTCCAACATTTTGGGCAAAATACCATTTTTATGACTTACCCAGACTGAGACAAGATGTTTGATACCATTTTCAAATCTGTACGTCCACTGCTTCAGTTCCTATGGGTAGCATTTTGTGTTAGCGCAGCATAAAGACTTGAAGTCTACAGGAGTCATTAGCCTAGCTCAGTCAAAGTGAATAAAATAAACCTTACAGAAACTCTGAAGCTGTCTTATTTACACAGTGTATCGTGTATTACATGGTAATGAAATACATGTCTTGGAATTTTTTTGAAAAATGAGAGTAATTTTAGGAGAAGTTAGATGGTTGGAACTATAACCACTGAACACATATGTTCAGTGGCTACAGTCCCTACCATCTATAGTATCTAATTTCTCCTAAAATGAATCTCACTTCTTTTTTTTTTTAATTTCAAGACATGTATTTCAAATACACGATACACTGTGTAAATAAGACAGCTTCATACTGTATTTGCTGTAAGGTTTAGTTTTTTCACGTTGACAGAGCTAGGGTAATGACTCCTGTAGACTTCAAGTGTTTATGCTAAGCTAACATGAAATCAGAACCGAATCAGTGGACATACAGAGGTGAAAATGGTATCGAACATCTTGTCTCAGTCTGGATAAGTCGGAAATAGGGTCTTTTGCCCAAAATGTTGGAATATTCCTTTAAGTCTACATGCAAGTGTTTCTATTACTACTGTTGTTACTAGTACTACTACTACTACTGTGGTATCAGTCAATCAACCAATGAATCAGATTTTATTTGTAAGGTACATTTCATGTACAGAGTATATCTCAATGTGCTTTCCAGAGGAACAATTAAAGTAGTAGACCCAAATATCGGTCAAACCTTACTCTAGAATGTTAGTAGTGAAACTTTAGTTGAGATGTGCATTGACAGTAGCTGCAGAAGCTGGGTTTAATGCCATAGATCTGGCAGCATGCTGCCAAAAACAATTTAGGAAATGATGTGTTTCATTCCAAAACTCTATGTCCCCATTTTTAGGGTTTGGGTTAGTCTACTAGAAAAAATAATGACTACCTCTGTTTTGAGGAGAATCCCATACCTGACAAGAAGGCACTCAGTAGAGCTCAGACCTCTGTCAGGGTCACAGGTGAAAGCTCCATGTGCGGGAAAAGTTGGTCAGTGCCGCTTCGACCCATGACCAACCTCCCCACTGAGTTTTGTGATGTTATGTGGATGTGTTTGGAAACTGCAGACCTATTTGTGATAAGCCCATTACCACACCCCCTTGAGGCGAAAGTTACCAAGTGACCAACCATCCCACCAAGTTTCATGTAAATCTGTCCAATAGTTTGAGTTATCCTGTTGACGGGCGGACAGACAGGGGCAATCACTGGACATTTCACCTCCTTGGTGGAGTTAAAAATGTCTCTTTTTTTCTAGTCAAAGGTTATAGGCAATAGATAATAGCTTTGCTTTCTTTGTCATGTGTTTGTATAATGAGATTTACTTTCCTGCCAGCAGTCATTTCATCAGAGTTGTGCTTAGTTTTCCAGATGATGGATACTGCATTTTGGAATGAAACTCTTCATGTGATCATCATAAAGAGGATCTTTAAGCACAGTACCGTGATGGCCAAGGCGAAAACACATTCACATGCATTGCAATAATTATTCAGTGTTTCATCTCATTTCTTTTTTGCTTGGCACCATAATATCCCTGTTACTGGCAGGGCAGAGAGCATCTTGGTTGAAACCAAAATGTTATCCTCCTTAATGAAGACAATCAAGTTTGACACAGTTTATTACTGTAGCTTTCTCCCTCTAGACAGTGCTGCTCTCTAGTGGTCAGATTGAGGCTCCAGTTTATTCACATCTCAGCCACACACATCATTCATCATTCGTCTCCATTTCTGCATTACTGACATAAAATCATTTATCTCAAAATATTCTCAACTGAGAAATCTTTTTTTTTATCAGTCAAGAGATTTGTTGAGTTTACTTGTGCCATGTAGCTAACTGTGTACTGTTTTTTGTGTGTCATACCATAGTTGTCATTGAGGTGAGTGGGAAAATTTTAAGGCTTTAGCTGCTTTACATCTGTCTCCTCGAGCCTTAATGTCCACAATGTAAAATTTGTCAAACGTTCAGGATTTTGCATCGATAGCGCGTCAGGGCAAAAGCTGATGAAATTTGCCTCTCTAACTTATGCTTCTAAGATGTGTCTTGTAGTGTTAACCTTTAAAGATAAGAAACAGCATTAGTTAATAAGTAATTTCAGTATCCCTCCCATTGCATGCCTATACTGACTACTAAGTGCATGGCATTCAGCACAGCAATGCATGGGACTCTAACTATGAGGCAAACCAACCCAAAGACAAGTCAGGACTGTGGAAACATCCTAACTCAGCTTCAACAGCGCTATGCTTCTCATGTTGAAGGTTTGATGTTCTAGGAAGAAGCAAATCTAAGCGGTGTCAGTCACATTCACTCTAATGTACTTCTGATGATTTTTTTTCTTGCTTCCCTGTAGCAAAAAGCCAAAGAAACCCCAGCGACGACAGATGAACAACAGACTGAAGCCGCTGACCCTGGCCTATGATGGAGATGCTGACATGTAGAAATCCTCCTGGTTATGACAACGCTGCCCCACACACAGCCATCCTATTGCAGGACGGACAGGTTACTGTGGAAAAATGTCAGGCTGCCAATGGGCGTGGTTCAACCAACATCCTGACAGCCTGTGAAGATCACTGACTGATTTCAAAGGAAAGAGCAACCTCAAAGAGCAAAAAAAGGAATCAAAACTGATACCATGTCTGTTAGTAACCTAGTTTTCGTTCTCTCTTTTTTTTATTTACATTTCGATACTTTGTTTCACAAGAGCCTTCATAAATTCTTTATCTTCTTATGGAAGTCTGCCTTTGCTTCTCTGCCATTTACTACTGTCGCTAAAATCGAAATGAAGGATGTTGGAGAGGGTCACCCGGCAACATAAAGATTTTGCTCTAAAAGTACAAATCTCCAGTCGTTTCATCTCTTTTTTTTCCTCCACAGCTGAGTGGGATCATCTCTGCCGGACACTTGCCTAATGTTTGTCCCATTGAAACCACTCTGTTTAATTCTAAACTGGATCCAAGAAAAGATTAAACCAGAGTGCAAATTAAAACAAATCTCAGAGCCATCATCACTTTTGCCTGCCTCTCCCTTCTCCGTTTTTCAGGCATATTTTTGCACTATATTAGTGCAGCATGATATGTACTTTATGTCTAGCTTCACCATAGGAAACTGCCTCTCTCAATACAAGATGGTGTACAGTCTTGTGCTAGAAATGTAAAAAAAAAAAAAAGTAGACTTTTTTGCAAACAGAACTCATGAACATTTGTTAATATTTTTCTTCTATTACCTCTTGTATGTGACATGACGGGACGCAATGTAAATATGGATTTTTTCTGTGGTCTCCGCTTTACCTTTGTAGTATGTACAGCTACATGTCCCAGTCTCTGCCTGACTTCATTTGTTCTCTAATAGTATCTTCGACTGTGGCTTAACATCATGATTTTATTTTTGTAAATGATTAATACTCCTCCTCGCTGACTCAAACTAACATTGCAGGACGTACATAAAAACACATTGCATTACCCTAATGCTGTCAAAATGGAGCAGAAAAGAGGAGCAAAGTCTTCAAGGAATACTCCAAAGTTTTGGGCAAAATACCCCTTTTCCGACTTGCCCAGATTGATACAAGATGTTTGATACCATTTTCACCTCTTTACGTCCACTGGTTCAGTTCCTATGGATAGCATTTCATGTTAGCTTAGCATAAAGACTTGAAGTCTAGAGGAGTCATTAGCCTAAAAAACGTGAAAAAATTAATTTAACAGCAACTCTGAAGCTGTCTTATTTACACAATGTATCGTGTATTTGAAATACACGTCTTGGAATTTTCTTTTTTTAACGAGAGTCGTTTTAGGAGAAGTTAGATGGTAGGAACCATAACCACTGAACATATGAGTTCAGTGTTCCTACCATCTGTAGTTCCAAACATCTAACTTTTTTTTTAAATCCAATCCAAAGAAATGTGCAAACATTGGAGTATTCCTTTAACATGAAGGAAGAATTTAATGAAAGTAAGAACTCATGCATTGCAAGTCCGACTGAATCTCGACTGTCTTTTTGAATTTCCATTGGTCTTCAATGGTGTGATGTCATGTCTGTCTCATAGTCACTGCTCATGTCTCTACTGACTCTCATACCCTCAAATCCAGTCTAACAGCTGTATGCAGTAGTACATCAGGGAACAACCGATTCTACGTAAATTCTTGTTTGAGAGATACTAAACAAGTTCAGTTTGATCCCTTTTCTTTCTATGCCTTCTCTCTATGCTTTGATTTGGATGGGTCCTACATAGGGTCGGACTGAGACGACTGGTTTGCTGATATTGTTCATTTATTAAATACCAGGTAACAGTCAGTCCTTGTTGTGCTGATTTTATATGATGGAGGTTCCTCCATCACCACAACCACAGAAAAACAGTCTTAATTTCTTTACGCATATTCTTCAGTAATGTTTTTCTAAATCAATTCTTTGAAAGGCAGTCGTGTATCCCAAAGGTTCCCTACCACTAGGGTGGTGGGTCACCCTGCCTTAAAGAGCTGCTAAATGAATTTCATTAGCCTGATTTTGGGTTTTAATGTCCCATGATGGTCTAAATGCTGTTTCAGAGGCTTTTCAACCCTGACGACGACAACAACAACAAATCTGTATGAAACACTGCATACTTAGAAGTTTTGCATGAAAATTTAATAATTATTGCCTATCAGCAGCTGAAACACAAGGGCCTCCAAAACCTCCCTACCAGTCGAACCCTATTCCCAGGATGAAAAGCTGAATCTCACATATTGAAAATGTGATTCTGCTGATACAGTAACATACAGTAACAATAAGGTAATAGAGTTCTTCTTTCTTATGATGCATTGACATTATTTGCAATTGCCTCTGGCCTCAGTCCGAATATAAGTTACTGTATATGCAAATTATTAGCCGAGAGGCAGTTGCTTATGCATTAAATAGTTAGCAAACAGTATGATCAAAAACTGTCTGATGTAAAGTAAAAGTCCATCCACTCAAAGTGAACAGTGTATTATTTATGAGTATGGAGACATCATATCATTGCCAGAGATTGGCGATTTACTATTCTGTGGAGTTTGTTGCTAGTAAGTTAAAGGAATGTTTAATTTATATTTCTTGGAATATGAGTTGTAAATAAAGTGCAAAATATTTCTTTTTTATTTATTATTTATGTACCATAATGTGTTCTCTTTTTTATTGCACAAGATGTTGAAAAACTAAAAAAAAACAAAAAAAAAAAAACAAAACAACAACAACAAAAAAACTAAATTGGAAGCGTGAATGTGGGTGTGTTTAAAGCGATATTGATTACCATGTGAAAAACAAAGTCGCTGATGAACTCTGTTCTTTTCCTACTGTTTGTTTATATGTATTTGACTAATTGCTGATAATAAACAAGGGAAATATTTGAACATGCTGTGTTATGCATTGAGTTTTATTTATTTATTTTAACCATGCAGTGAAATGAAAGTGATGAAACAGAAAATGGCATTTTGGATGTTGATGGTGACAGAAGATTGCACAAAGTTATTGTCCTGTTCGCTGTTAAACACGACACCAAAATCATCCATGTGTCCCCGGTAGATCCCTCACTCCATGCTAGCACATCAGTGTTAGCATGTGAAGTTCCACCATGAGCAGCTACAACACTGCAATCCTGTTTACATATAGATGTAAGACTTCTTGCAATCCAGTGATGTGAAATGTCATGATTGCTAAATATTTTATTAACAGAAGCCCAAAGAAGCCCACAAATCTGATGTACCAGTGCGGAACAAGAGGGGCACACAGCGACGTGTCACGCCTAGGGCCAAGGATGCTTGATCGAAGGTAATGTTATGTACAACTAAGTATTAATGATAAAGTGAGCACAGTTGTGTATTGGATGTGTGAAACATTTAATATATTCTAAACTTATTCCAGTACTACCATTAGTAAAGTTGTATTTCCATGTGTTTCTGTCATATAATGTCACTACATCCATCAAAATTACAGTTAGAATCACAACAAATACATGAAGAAAAAGCTCAATATGAAGTGACTATTACAAAAAAGAAACCAAGATAAAAATCACTAGCACATAGAAATGAAATTTAGCCAATAAAGGAAGGAAAGTGCACACTGCACTTTGGCAATCTTCACGTCCACCTTCACCTGCAAATTCTGTGTTAGAACAGAACTGTATTATTTATCCAGCCGCATTCTATTCTATTTTATTCTATTCTATTTTATTTTATTGTTCTATTTTATTTTATTTTATGCATATTGTATATACGTCTTCTTGAATGCTAACATGTCTGTTAGCTAACACGGGGGTTGCAACGCAAATTTCGTTGACATGTACATGTTGAATGACAATAAAGGCAATCTTGAATCTTGATTGCAACCGGTAATGATGACTTTGACCCCTAAGGCAGATCATGAGACAGAGAGCTAGTTTTTAAGAGGAACTTCTTTCACACAACTAGATGGAAGACTTGAGGACTGGAGTTGAAAGGACTTTAATAGGGAATGGGTGGAGTGGGACAGGCAGGGCCG
>OMKZ01046659.1:0-11253 GCA_900302535.1 Neoniphon sammara | reverse complement strand
TCTAGATGATATTCCACTTAGTGCTTTATCACTTGGAATGTTGTGTAAATCAATCCAACAGAAATAAACGCATACCTGTGCAAAGACATACATGTCAGAATGACAATAGGATATTGTAAACAACGCTGCCAGAGCTCAGCTACGGTGAGTTTATTGTAGGTGTGTAAATGACAGACAATCAAAAATAATAGCAGAAATGGAGGGCCCCAAAATCAAATTTCGCTTAGGGCCCCATGGAGGCTTGGGCTGGCCCTGGCTGGGGTGGTTGATGCGGCAGCCGTGGCAGTCCTCTTTGACGTAGTGACAAATGCAGCAATGCATCAACTTTCACACCACTGTTCGAATAATGTCAAAAAACCTGTTATCAGCAACGAGTCCGGGAGATCACAAACTGTCCGCTTCGTCCTGTCTTTCGATGGAGTTGGGTGATGGAGGAGGGGAAGGAGGGCAGCAGATGCACTCCTCGGTGATGGCCATCAGATGGCGCCAGTTGCGCGGTGGTGAGGCAGGTGAGGGTGGTGGTGGTGTTGGATCTTTTTCTTAAGGTGTCGAGGACAGTCGCAGCCCAACTCCAACTCCATGTGAGCTTTGGAGTTTTTTTAGGCTGCGTAGCCTCGGGGACAGCTTGGCTTATAAATATCATTGGCTAACACGATTGGCTGGTGGAAAAAGAGGTGGGGCTTCAGAAAAGAGAAGCGTGGCGCCAAAAAAACATCATCCAATCAGAAAGGTATACCTGTCTTAATCAAAAAGAGATTGATCGCCTCCAGTGCGTGCAGAATGCTGCAGCAAGGCTTTTAACTAGAACTAGAAATGGGACCATATTACCTCTGTTTTAGCATCTCTACATTGGTTGCCTGTTCGTTTTAGGAATGATTTTAAGATTTTATTGCTCACTTTTAAGGCTCTTAATAGACTTGCTCCTAGTTCTCAGAACTTTTGATTCTGTGTGAACCTGCACACACCTTGAGGTCATCAGGCAGGAACCTCCTGACTATCCCTATCTTGTGATTAAAGACTAAAGGTGACCATGCCTTCGCTGTCAGAGTCTCTAGGCTGTGGAGTGAACTGCCGGATGAACTTAGGCTAGAGGAGTCAGTGTCTTCTTTTAAATATCCTCTTATAGTATACTTTTTTTTAAGATAATTTTTTGGGCATTTCTGCTTTATTAGACAGTGACAGAGATAGACAGGAAAGACGGGAGAGAGAGGGGATGACATGTAGCAAAGGGCGCGGGTCGGAATCAAACCTGCGCCGCCGCGGTTATGTGGTACGCACTCTATACGGTGAGCTACCGGAGCGCCCCCACAGTAAAGCTTTTCACGCCCTCTAGATCTTATTCATCCTGTATCTCTCTTACCTTGCCGTACTTTGTCCTACAGTCTCATTTTATTCTATTTCTTCCATTTTAGTTCAAATGTTCTAAATATTTTATTACATTTTATTTTTAGTATTTTTAATTCATTTTATTTATTTATTTTATTTTTATTTTGTTATTTTAATTTGTTAATTGTATTTATTGTTTCACTGCTGCACTATTGTTCTAAATATTTTATTACATTTTATTTTATTTAGTATTTTCAATTCATTTTATGTATTTATTTTATTTTTATTTGTCACTTACTGACTTATTTTATATGTGGCTTTCTCTTCTTGTTTTTGGACTTTATTTATGATTGTTGATATAGTTTATTACTGCTTTTTTTGTGAAGCACTTTGTAACTCTGTTTTGAAAAGTGCTGTATCAACTAAGGTTGCTGTTCAGTGCACAGGCCTCTGCTTCTGTCAGAGAGAATGAGGTAGTTAACTCTAAGATCTTTGATTTACTTACTCTGATAAACAGTTAACATGATGAAGATGTCTTCATAGAATGGTTCAAATAGTTTATCAATTACACTGGTCAAATAACTTAAGTTGCATAGTTAATGGCTTCATTACATTCACTGAAAATTGTTACATGGCCTATGTTAATACATAACTGAACTCACTGGTGCTGCGGTTTAATCCAGTTACCACTATAACATGTAGACACAATCTCACCATTTTGTTGCATTTTATTTCATTTTATTACATAATTACATTTATTACATTGTAACAGAACATATTTTTCACTTTAACTTGCATGTAAATAACATTTTTGGTGCTAAAAACATGGACACTGCAGCTCGGGGGTGGCCCAAGTGTTCTATTCATTGATGCATTGATGATTGATATATTAACAGTTCTATGCCAGTACCCGCTGGAAATGGCTGCCATGGTCATCAGTATGCCAATCTGCAATGGCTCATTATCCAGATTTCTGCTAAATATATTAAACTATATATGTACCAAATTTGGTGCTTTTATCACAAAGTGAACAATGGGTTATAGCTAGGCTGCCCCACTATAACAATTAACTAACCAGCTGTCAGTTGATAAAATGATTGATAATCACAAACACAAAAAAGATTAAAAGGAATATTATTATTATTATTATTATTATTATTATTATAATGATAATGAAATAAACACATTTATGGTAAATCAATACATTGTGGCTACTGAGTTTTATAATGCCGTGATATTTTTTTCAACTGGACCCCATATTTCAGAATTCTCAACTTATTTTACAAACTAATAGCCATTCCTTCTAAACTGATCATGTCTGTTGCCTCACTAATCTGTTGATGATGGCTGATGATGGCTTTGTAGCTGAAATGTGTTCGTTTTCTGCTCTCTATAAACAAGTCTTCTATATTTGTGTGTGCCGGTAATTTGTTTGCTCTGAGCCTTGTTGATAACCATGGACCCGTTAAAGTTTTTTCTTTTGGAGTTGTGCACGCTTGCACTTTGTACCATTAATTAGAGCTAATCCAGTTCATGATTATCTTCTTTGTAACCATGCATAGTCTAGAATTTTTTGTTCTAAATGATATTCTGTTGTAGTTGTGCAGATCTCCTAGGATACATGTTTGAGGTGTTAATGGTATGAGCACATTATGTTGTTCCAATGCCTGTCCAGTTATTCCAAACCATTATTTTTTAATTTTATTGCAATCCCATAGAAGATGAAGCAGAGTTCCGTCAATATCACCACATTTTGCACATTTACCTTTCTCTTGCATACCCACTTTGCTTAAAAGTGATAGAGGTGCAATATAGCCTGTTGAGTATTTTAAATTGCCTTCTTTTATTTTTTACATTCATCAGTCGAAGAAACTTCTCTGATCCATTTCGGTGCACAACTTGTGTAGAGGTCATTGGCAAGTAATGGAATTACTTTATGCTCTGCTCTTAATTCATTTAATGTTTTAGAGCTGCAGTTGGTGAGCAGTTTCTGTAATTCTGTATTACCATCTTCTTTCCATTTAATCCCATTAATTGTTTTATTTATTTACATTATGTAAGGATTTTGCCATAATGGCTGATTTCTGGAAAGGGTAGGGTTAATATTTAAGAGCTTTATATAGGATATGAAAATCTTAAAAGATGTTTCAATGGGGCTCTGCACTTCTTTAGGACATGATTTCATTCTTTCTTTCCTTCTTTTTAAGTCAGAATTTAGATTCTTCATAGTATATCTTTCTATTTGTACCCAATCTTTATTATTTGTTAATGGGTTAAACCATTATTTTATTTGCTGACACCCAAATGATAGATAATAGTAAATGTGAGCCCCCCAAGTAATTTGTATTTGGAGGACTTAACTGTATCCACTTCCTCCTTGTTCTGGACAGTTACAGGGGTCAGTTGAAAATCCAATGAGCTGCAGATGGTTCTCCTTGATCTACCTGACAAAGCTCTCTCCAACAGACTCCTGTACTTATCCTGTACAGACTCTATATTGCCTCCACTCCTGTATCCCATAACAAGAGTCATCAGGTAATATTTGGAGCTGGCATGACAGTTCTGCTAACCCCCCACGACTTTGCAGCATGTCCAACAGACCAACTGTACCTGCATCACCCTGAGCTTTCCTTTGAGCAGGAGGGGCTGAATTGTAAATGGACAGTATTTGTATAGCGTTTTTCTAGTCTACCGACCACCCAAAGCAGTTTGCCACACATTCAACCATTCACACACACTGATGGCAGAGGCGTCAGGAATAGTTAGGGGTTCAGTGTCTTGCTCAAGGACACTTAGACGCACTCTCTGGAGGAGCCGGGAATTGGACCAGGAAGCTTCTGATTACTAGATGACAGCTCTACCTCCTGAGCCATGCTGCCCTTTGATGTAGAAAGCACTGGTGAAATTAAAGTTCCTCATTGTCAGTATGCTTCTACTCATCTGTCAGTGAGAATTAAAGCTCTTCATGCTTTTTTGGAGCCTTACCTGGAACCTCTGTAGTACCCTTCTCACCTGGGTGGCAGAGATGAAGAGGCTCAGTGAAGGCACTGAGACAATAGCTCTGATCTCATAGATCTTTTAAGGCAACCAATAACAACATTCCCACCACTTACCATAGTAACAAACCTCTGTCTTCCTCTATCTTTATCTCTGTGCTCATGTCTGTCTGCGTCTTTTACACACACACGAAGGCACACTCCCTTATTCTAATCCTGTGGACAATGTCAGCCAAGAGATGTGTATTAATATCCCAAGTGGGGCCTAGTGGGGGGAATTACTGGCATAGTCCCCCCCCGCCCTTTAGTATGGTTCCCAGTGACCCTATTCTATCACCTGGCTTGCCATGCCTATAACTGGGTGTATCCTAATCATGGGTAGGGTTACAGGACAGGCATTCCTTGCCTGTATCAGTTTGTGTGTGTGCTCTTCTGTCTTTCAACTCCATCACCAAGGCTGTTCAGCAAAAGCGCCTGAGGTACTTCTCAACTATATTTTGCTTCTCTGGCCATTTTTGTCTACACTATACCTGAGGACAGACTTGCACTTTCAGTCACAGATTAAAGCGTATTTACTCTTAAACACTGCTTTTACCGGTGAAAATCAGGACAATTCTGTAAAGTCAGTAACAGGTGATAAATCCACTCTGAATACCACATAATTATTTAGCCTTTATCCTGCAACGGGACTTGTTAAGTGAGTAGTATATCAATAGTTGAATATGACTCTTGCTGTAACCTCCAAAAGTAAATGTTTGCTAGACCTTTGAGCCTTGCTTCAAAACTTGACACATACTTGACCTTTACCCTCTAATTTGGCATTAACAGTTATGGTAACCTCACAGGATGCCACTATAACCTTAACCCCATCCCCTGTTTCCTTGGCTATCAACGTCAGAGCCAAATGGTGTCGAATGAATTTGTAACTATAACAGTGCTTGCTGCAAGGCCCTGACAGCTGTTGTTTAACTCCATAGTGACCATAAAAAGGAAGTAGACATAAGGAAGAAATGCTATTTATGTCAATGAATGTAATCATAATATTCACTTTGAATTAATGGTACGAGTCCTATGTCCAAGAAAGTGGTGCATTTTTATCCTTAGATATATAGACTGGCTAAAAAAACTCAATTCATCCTGATGACAGCACACCAGCTCATGATGTCACCCACAAATCATACATCTGGGGGAAAAAGCTCTTTGTGAGGAAAACTGAAAAGTCAACAATACTTTTAGTGTGGCTGGGCAGGGGGCAACCACCAGAGCAGATCTAACAGGTGCCTTTTTCTCCTGCAAAAGTCACATCCATCTGGAGTCCAATCTGTAATTTGAGTTCTGTGTGTCAGACAGAAATAGAAAGACTCACGGTGTTTTATGATGCCTTTTGTCACTCTCCTAGCTCCTGTCAGCTTCTATATATTTCCCACCTTCCTGTTCTCTCTTCTTTCTCACTTTAGAACCAACAGTGCAAGTAAGGGGAAATGGTAATGAAATTAGGTTAAAAAGTCTGTGAATTCAGTGGACAGCAGCATCAATATTTGGATTTTTTGGGCTAATTCAGATATCAATATTTAGTAAAAAAAAAAAAAAAAAAAAATCCAATGACAATATATTTGCACATTTTTTGTTATACATAAAAACACACATTTGATTCCACCCTGGGCACTTTGTTGCATGTCATCCCCTCTCTCTGCCCTGTCTCTACTATCACTGTCCAATAAAGCAGAAATGTCAAAAAACAGATAAATAAATCTTTCCAAAAACACACATTTGTAGCAAGCAATCATCAAATTTGGTATGCAAATAGTTGTAATAAAGATATGTGCAGGAGGCTTGATATTTTACCGTTGAGCAATAAAACTCAAATTGTGTCAAGTTCAAGCAATAAAGTCCAATTGTGTCAAGTTCTTGACAGTTTGCACCACCATCTGCTCAGCTGTGATAAGCTACCCTGCCAACTCACATGGTATACAAACTATTGTGAACAATGGAGTCTGCTGGACAAACTAATCATAACACTTTTTTCCTAGAATATGTTTTTGGCATTTCTGCATTTAATTAGGTAGGACAGTGGAGACAACAATGTATACACTGATATTAATATATCTGTGATGAGTCAACATCTTCTGATAATATTGGCCAGCTGATATATCAGTTGGGCTCTAATTTATAAAAATGTAAGACAGTGCAAAAGTTGTCATATAATGCAGTTTATGATGGAGATGTCACAGGAAATAGGTTCACCAACATACAGTTAAGGTAAATTGTAATTTTGGAGGATAGAGACAGGTGTGGCCTTACCAGTGGGAGTGTCCATCTCTTCTGTGATATAAATGCTCTCTCTCTGTCCTTGTTGGAGTTCGGTCTCTCGCCCAGTCTGCTGAGCCCTCAAGTCATCTCTCTTCCACTCATTTGTCCACCCCTCTCCACTCTTTGCACTTACCCAAAAAAAGCTCAACAAACTTTACCAAAATGGAGGCCATCAAAAAGAAGATGCTTATGCTTAAGTTGGACAAGGAGAATGCGCTGGACCAGGCTGAACAGGCTGAGACTGACAAGAAAGCAGCTGAGGAGAGGAGCAAACAGGTGGGATATGATGTTGGTCGCACATAACATGGTGTTAGAGACCTTTTTGTCAACTTTCCGGGATTGGATGTCAGGGTACATGAATCACACTGGGTGATTCATTTGGCCAGTATAAAGCACATTTCTGACTACATGTTAGAAACTGAATCTTGATGATGTTACAAACAATGGACTGGATCAAGGCGACATTCAAGAATAGGTCAGTGTTGTCATCCATCAGTAGCAACTGCATTTTCCAAGTGGAGAAGGGGCACTGGGGGACAGTGGGTTGAGGTGGAAAACTGAGCCTGTGCCAGTGCTCCTTCTGCCTACCAGGAAATCATAACTGCTATTTACGCATCCCTAGCCACAGCCTGGTGTTGAAGGATAGGTGATGTACAGTAGCTTTCTAGGATGATAGATGAGAGAGGATACTGAGACATCTCAATGGCAGATTTCTGGTAATGTGCCATTCTTCAGCTTGTGTATCATTCTTGCCAGTGTGTGTGAGTGAGTGACAGAAATACTGGCAGAAACATTGGCCGGAGTTTGTGTTAAACTATCATATTTAGCTACTCTAGGTGAGCCTTTATGAGGGCAGAATCTGTTATTTGTGAAAATATCATTTATTGTTTTGTTATGGCCAGAGATTGGTCTAATAAATGTTTGAGGAATTATGTAGCAGTACAACAAATGGATATTGCAATAACAGCTATGGCTGATTTGTGGGGCAGAGGGAAAGGGGGTGGACTTTTTGCTTATAGTAAATGGTGTAAAGACAGCTAAGGCTATGTCCACGCTAAGCCGGATAGATTTAAAAACACCAGTCTGGCATTGTAATGTGGATGGGGAAAATGGAGCTTTTTGAAAACAATAGAATTGCCATGTGATCTAGGTTGTTGTCTAGCGTTCAGCATATGCAGGCCATGCATGTAGGCCTCCACATGCCTGATTGGGGATTTTATTGTATTATGAAACATAAATTGTCTAATATATAGCTATCATTATTAAACCTCACACTTCAGCTTGAACCTACGTAATCTCTGTGTACCTTTCTGACTCTTGGGTATGGAAAGTAAGGAATAACATGCTATGAGATTTCAATAATCTGATTACAACTGATAAAATCCATTCTAATTATAGTAAAAGCATGATACTCAAATTACAGTTGCTTTAAAACAAAAGATGCAATCATGTAATAGATTAGAAAACGTGTTTGGTGGGAAATAGATAATAATGTAATAATAATAACTCTATTAAGATAATCTATTAATTGGTTCAAAGAATAATTGTTGGACATTCTATGGAGCTTGGAACAAAGTAACCCAAAAGTGGCTCATAGTAATCGGAATACATCCAATAATTTGGATATTCCAGGGCATGACATTTACTGAGTATAAATATTAAGTAAGTAATCAGCAATCCAGTTTGAGAGAAATGTTGCCAACCCTGCTGACTGTGTGTTTGACCTCTCTCTCTGTAAGCATGAAGATGAGCTGCTGCAGATGCAGAAGAAGCTGAAGGGGACAGAGGATGAGCTTGATAAATACTCGGAGGCCCTGAAGGATGCCCAGGAGAAGCTGGAGGTGGCCGACAAGAAGGCTGCTGATGTGAGTAATACTCAGCGATGAATCATGGGAGAAGCGTGGCTGGGCTGTACCCACTGTAAGGATTAAAATGATCAGGTTTTACTGTATTCTCCATCTGAGCTATCTTTCATTTCATTTTTAACCTTGTTTCACGATGAATTGAAAGAATGAATTTACAGGGATAGTTACTATTTACTCACTATGTAGCTTGTTTAAATCCAAATATAGTTTGATAAGTTTAGCCAATTATCCACTATGATAAAAAGCTAAGCAACGCAAGGTATCACTAATAACTGCATACACAAAAACAAATATGCAAACACTCACATAGAGACTGAGGAGAAGAGCTGCATACTGTGTAAACCTTTTGTATTCAGGGTAAACTATACTACCAAAATTATGTTCAACTCTTTTATGTGTTGGAGGCCAGAATTTATTTATTTATTTATTTTTTTAAAGGTGAGATACTTCATCATTCACCCATGGGTACATGATTTATTTTGGTCATGTGCCTGTTGGCCTATGCTTGTTAGGATCATTATATCTGTTCTTCCCCATCTCTCTCACCTACACTACAGCCCAAACAATTATCCATTACCTTACCCCGTCATGTGTACAAAGCAGAGCAGACTCCTCCATATCAAAATATCACAAGCTAATAACTTGGTATCTCCTCATATATGCAAACAGGCTATGATAAAACCTCTGAAGCTGCTGGTGTAAAACAAGGAGGACTGATTCCCCTCCCTTTCATTCCCCTCATTTTCTCTATTTACTCATTGCAGCTGTTGGGGGATTCAGAGACCTATTTTAGCCATGATGTCAGCCGCTCAGCCTTGACAGTTAGCTTAACCATGGTCCCAGTCCAGAGGGACAACGTCCTTTCCTCTAGGCTCAGTGTCTGCTGGGCTTTGTCTCACCTTACTCAAACTATGCCATTTGCTCTTTGCAAGTGAATTAGTCCTGAAGCAGTAAGGACACACACTAAGCTGCACACTAAGTTGTTTTGTCTTATCATATTTCATAATCCAACAACATATAGTTCTGTATCTATATCTCAGTTTAGAATTGTGGCCTTGCTTACAGGCTAAACCAGAGTACTTAAAAAATCTATGATGAGGAGAAATGACCTTGGCTATCATTTTGTTCTCGGCTCAGCTTAATTTCCGTTTCTGTGAGAAGGAAAGTTTGCTAAACAAATCACAGCCTCCACTAAACGTGCCTTCGACTGACTGAAATTAAAGACATATTTCACTTCATTGAACATTTCCATTTTGTATGCGACACACCACTTTTTCAGCAGATACAGTCAACTACCAGAAGGGTCTCTTCTGTGCTCCATAGTCACCAGCAGTAACTTATGTTAAAACTATTTTAAACCTCAACCCGTTGGAGAAAATAATTAAAAATTGTCCAGTCTGTAATCTCTTAGCCCTCTTGTCATTCTGTCTATGACTGAGTTAATCCTCAGTCAGTGCAGAAGAATTTATTTCAGATTCTAGATATAGAAAGTACAGCTGTCACTGAGGCCATTGTTCTGTCTACAGTGAATAGACAGAATGCCCAGGGCAAAATACCAGGAGAGCTTTGACTCAGTCTTTTACTGTGTGTCTTCTTTTATGTGTGTTCCCTGTATCCAAGGGCATCATGCAACATGCAGATTTTTTTTTGTTTTTTGCCAACACTTTAAAAGGCAGGCTAATGAGTAATACCATCTAAGTTGCAGAGTTCATTTTTACCAAACTGTGAACAGAGTTACCTTGCCGACTAGCAAAAAAAAAAAAAAAAGGATATTTAGCTTGCTAGTTAACAAATTCATTTTTGTGCTAACTCACAATACACTGACTGTTCCTCAACACTGCATCAACATTGATCAAAAAGTTAATTAATTTCAAATAACTTCCAATCATTCAATGTCAATGTTGCCAGTTAATGTTACAAGTTACACATGTTGCAAGTTACACATGAACAACCAGTATATTTAAGCTAGATGTGTGTTTGGGTTACTTACTACATTTTTATTTCAATATGAGGGCTATTTAGACAAAGTGATGTTCAAATCATAAGCCCACTGTCTATAAAATTTCACCATTCTATCTGTTTTAAAGGAGATGCGACAAATCTGGAATTAACTAATCCCTATAGACGGGGGGCAGGCTATATAGGCTAATCCAATTCTGCATTGGTTCAGCTACATTATAGGAGAAAATAACTTGTTTGTGCAATTGCAATTGAATTGTCTGATTTTATTTTTTATGCAAAAAAAAAAAAAATTTCAAAAAATTTGAATGGCACTATGCTACTGCCTGTTGCTTACCATCAACATGGCATTGTGTCGATCAGACTTGTTAATCACGAGCCTGCAATCAGTCAGGTTCATATCAACACATATAGAGAATGTTTGGTTCCAAGAGTCTGATGTATACTCCTTGTAAACATATGTTGTTATAGCAGTTGATTCCAAAAAATAAGCTACTATGATGTAAATGGGAGGACTGTGCAAACGTGAATGTGGGTGTAAGTAAAGAAATAAATTTAACCCATCTACAGCAGATATGTGTCGTGACTTTGAATGGATGTTGACTGTAGGATAAATAGGATATGGCAACACCAACTAAAGGCTAATTCTAACAGGCATCTAATGCAGATGCCCCACTGGGCCTGCTGGTGGCACTAGAGGGAAAGTCATGGAGTCACCAAAGTTGTTCAAGTTCAAGTTCAAGTTCAAGTTTATTTAGAGCCCCAAATCACTGTTCACAGTCTCAAAGGGCTTTACA